>BDJD01012270.1:12896-35977 GCA_002564525.1 Rosa multiflora | reverse complement strand
GGAGTTAATCAAATTGGACTTTTGAATTTTTTTTGTCTCAACAACTCTCTCTCTCAATTTTGATTTTGCCAACTTTGGAATTCGATAAAATTACAGCCCTAACACTCTCATTTCCAAACCGTTCTTCAGTACAGCCGTCGTGTCACGTGTGTGATGCAACAGGCCAATAAAAAAGCGAGAGATAGATAATTTCAAATTTTCACTCAACACATGCAAGGACAATTTAAGTATAAAATTTTGGAATGAAGAATCACAATCGGCGGGCGCACCACCGTGCCACGGCCAGCCACACCGAAAGCTTTCTCCTCATTCCCAATTTTGATTTTTAGCAAATTGTGGGCCTCCCACAGTCATCTAATTTTTTCCAAACCGGCAGCAGGCCCAATTTCCTCGGGTGTAAAATTCAGTATCAGGCCCGTGAAGCTCTCTGGCTCGTGCCGTCAACAATCCAAACAGACTTTTGACCCCAAGTTATAATTTTTTATTAAAAACACCGACCATGTCACGTGCAAGGCACGTGGTTATAATCTAAGGCAAAACTTGGTTTAGGTATTTGGCCATCTGGGCGGAGTTGTGAAATTGGTCCGTCGTAAACTAAATTTTCCCCTGAAATTTGTAATCTTTGGATTTGGAAGAAGCGATGAAAACCCAGTTAGCAGCTTCTCTAATTTTCACGTCCCTTCTTCTTTTCCTTCTCCCAAGTTTAACAATTCTTACCAAAGCTGAGGTTATAACCCTAACTGCTGACACCTTCTCCGACAAGGTATTTTCAAATTCCTCACTTATTTGAATCCCAAATCGCAGATCCATTCTACTTTTGCAGCCCCAGATTTGTTTCAGTATTTACAACTATCTGGGTTTGATGCAGATTATATTTTAATGGGGGGGTTTTACGCCTAACCCAGATCCTATATTATCCCTAGTGTTCTTGTTAATATTAGGTTTTGCTTTCAGTTTAATTAGTGATCAAGTATTTGTATCAATGGAATGACAACTGTATAGAAAAAATTGGACTAGAAGTCTATAAATTTATGATTATATGGAAGAACAAGGGGTTGTGTTGAGTAGGATTTAAGGTAGTCTTGCTCATTGTTTATGTGCGAATGTGATTTTTCCAGGTGAAGGAGAAAGACACTGCATGGTTTGTCAAGTTCTGTGTACCATGGTGTAAACATTGGTAAGTTTTCCTGTCTTTGCCAAGTCTAGGATTGAGTTCGGACTTATTAAGTTGTTGTTGGTACTAAGTGCGTGCAACTGACATATATAATTGCTTTTCAGTAAGAACTTGGGGTCATTGTGGGAGGATTTTGGGAAGGCAGTGGAAAGCGAAGACGAAATAGAGGTTGGGGAAGTGGATTGCAGTACGAGTAAACCAGTGTGCTCGAAAGTTGATATTCATTCTTATCCTACATTTAAGCTATTCTTTGATGGAGAAGAAGTTGCCAAATATCAAGGTATGATTCTGATTCTGCTACATGATCATGTCCTTCTTGATCTGAATGTTAAACTTAGCCTTATACTACTATGAATCAATACTGCTTTATTATAATTTAATCAAACTGAATCAAACTGTGCCCTGCAAGTGTCTATGCATTTCTTCTCAATGGGTTTATCATATGGCATAGGCAAGTCCTTACAATTTGCAAGTCTTGCATGATCCACTTTCCTCTGAAGGGCATGTTTATATATGTCTTCGGAGAAGCATGCTACTAGATCTCATATATATTTATTTATCATCCCGTACATTTGTTTGTTGATTCAGATTCATTTGGGGAATCATTACAATGTCTTCTGGACCAGCTTGAATGATCAGATCGTCAGTTATTCTGTAGTTATATATAATATTACTCTCTTGATAGTTGTGAAATCCTGAGAATATTGTACATCAATAAGATTGAACTCATTATTAATAAGAAGAATAAGTATACTCATATGGTTAGCTCTAGGTACTGAAAGAGGCAATACATAATGTGCAATTAGTTGCTATTGTAGAAAAAGTATACATGTTTGTAGTTTTATATGTTTTGGGTCTCTTTTCATTTCCGGTTGGAGAGGGGAAGTTGAGTGTACGTTGTGAAGTGGTTTAAGTGCAGACAATTTCAGTCAGTACCTTCAAAAGACTTGATGCTTCATTTAGTATGTTGCTGGTGAAATCATTTATAGAAACTGTTTGCTTGTTGGCATTGGTAAACAAAACACAATGGTTGTCATCTTCACATGATGTATAAAAATGTCTATGAAGGGAAATAATTTTTGTAGGTGTCTAGTGATAGTCGATGTTTATACCTCAGATTATAGTCAACTAGTCTTGGTAATATCCAAATCTAGTTGAAAAAAACCATTTTTGTATGACCAATGAGGTGTTAGTAGGAATGGTCAGGCTCATGATTTGCTCCCATGAGGTCTGGGTTTCGAACCCGCCACAGTACCTACCTCGCTATTTTCTGAAGTTTTGTACCTCCTAAAGATTTTAGGGTTCAGCAGGGACCCAGGTGTCAAGCCTGGGTCTGTGATGCGGGTTTGGGTTTCACTGGTTATAATAAATCATTTTGTATGTGGATAAATTATTATTTTGATGATTTGATCTTTTGTGTCATCATTGCAATGTGTGTGTGTTTGCCAATCAAACCATTCTCCCTTGAAATTCGAATTAGGTATGGAACTAACAGTTTTGTATGCTCTGCATTGGTTGATTAAAACAATTGCAGGCACTTAAGTCAAATTGTTTGAATATCTTTGTCTAGTCTATTATCTCACGTAGTTATTGTTTCTTATGCAAATGATCAGGGCCGAGGGATGTTGAATCACTCAAGAATTTTGTCTTAGACCAGGCTGAAGAAGCAGCAAGAAAGGCACATCTTGGCAGTGATAAAGAGTTGTGATAAGCTGAGGTAGATACCAAATTTCTCTTCATAGAGCTTTCTCAGTTGTACCACAGTATAAGGTCCTTGGAACCCCTTGCAAAGGTGGAGTATGAAATCTACTTTCAAGAAAATTCTCTTCATTCACTTTATACCCTGCCAAAAATACTTGGGAGTACACTAATCGATAATTATCCATAGCATGGTGTATATTCTAAACTGGTTTTTATGGCTGCTTTATCCATTTGTTTGTAATAACTGGATGTATTTATCTGCTGCAGATGTGGGACTTGTGTCGGAACACATTGACCTGATGCTGGTATATGCTTCTATGGACATCTGCTGATTCTCAGTTTCTCACTAGCTGGCAGAACAGTCTTCTGGTGTGGTGAAAGCTAATTACAACTGATGAATGGAGGAGCAGCTTGTATTCATGAATGGATTTCCACATACAGATATTGTGTTTGTCATTACTCATTAGCTTGGCAAAGGTGTTCGGCCTATAGATTTTAATTTTTGTAGAATTCAAGGTTGAAAAACAATTGTGAACCAATTATTACAGGTTCCTCATTTCCAAACGTCAATTCATCATCGTATATGAGACATCTTGCTTCTGAAATTAAATGACCTATTTATGCGCAACGTGAGCTGCATAATAACCTTGCCTAATGCAAAATGTAAGATGGAGAATAACCTCAGGCCGCTAAAGTGCCCAACCATCTAAATTGGCACATATTCATTATGAAACCCAGTATAGTTTTTTTTTTTTTTTTTTTTTTTTTGGAGAATGCAGTATAGTTCATTTTAGGCGATGCAAAATGAAAATCTCGATCATTGCTAGCTTTTACCGAACTAGCCTTTGAAGAAATTTCCATGACTCAACAGCAATAGGAGCAAATGGAAGAATCAACGTTCTTAGAGATTGGGGCAATAGGCATAAACAAACTTCTCTTGTTCTGAATATAGAGATTCAACAAAAAGCTAAAATAAGATCAACAGAACACGATAACTTAAATTGATAGTCATAGATATAAAAGTTACAACATTAAGAGGCTGTTCATCAAGCAACTACACAACTCACCTCAATGTATAACCGAAAAACACTGAAATTTAAAACAAAGAAAGTAACACAGATCGCCAAGCACCCAGAAATACATCTAGATGCTCAACTCCTCCAACCAAGGCTGGAGGACTAAGATGCAAGGTTTCATATGTGTCCACAAAACTTCAGAATAACACAAAAATATTGAAATGGAAAGTTGCATTAAACAAAACTAGCCTAGCTAAGGGTAGGACTGACTTCATTGGCACATCTCACTTCTTCTTAGCAGCAGACTTGGTCACCTTGGCACCAGATGGATCCTTCTTCTCAACACTCTTGATGACTCCAACAGCAACTGTCTGACGCATGTCCCTCACAGCAAAACGACCAAGAGGTGGGTACTCAGAGAAGGTCTCAACAACCATGGGCTTGGTGGGAAGCATCTTAACCATACCAGCATCACCATTCTTCAAGAACTTGGGCTCCTTCTCAATCTCCTTACCAGATCGCCTGTCAATCTTGGTCAAAATCTCACCAAACTTAACAGCAATGTGGGAGGTGTGGCAGTCGAGCACTGGAGCATATCCATTTCCAATCTGGCCAGGGTGGTTCATGATGATGACCTGTGAGGTGAAGTTAGCAGCTTCCTTGGCAGGGTCATCCTTGGAGTTGGATGCAACAAAACCACGCTTGAGATCCTTGACAGCAACATTCTTCACATTGAACCCAACATTGTCACCAGGAAGAGCCTCCAGGAGAGCTTCGTGGTGCATCTCCACAGACTTAACTTCAGTCGTCAGTCCAGTGGGGCCAAAAGTCACAACCATACCAGGCTTGATGACACCAGTCTCAACACGTCCCACAGGCACAGTTCCAATGCCACCAATCTTGTACACGTCCTGAAGTGGGAGACGGAGGGCCTTGTCTGAGGGCCTCTTTGGCTCGTTGATCTGGTCGAGCGCCTCAAGAAGGGTAGGACCCTTGTACCAATCGAGATTGGTGGACCTCTCAATCATGTTATCACCTTCAAATCCAGAGATGGGAACAAAGGCAATTTTCTCTGGGTTGTATCCAACCTTCTTCAGGTAGGAAGAGACTTCCTTCACTATTTCATCGTACCTTGCCTTGGCATACTTGGGAGTGGTGGCATCCATCTGCATACATTTTAAAGAGTTAGAGATTCTTTTCAATAATTAAAACCATAATCTCAGATACCAGGACAACTGAGGCTCACCTTGTTACAGCAACAGATCATCTGCTTGACACCAAGAGTGAAAGCAAGCAGAGCGTGCTCACGGGTCTGACCATCCTTGGAGATACCAGCTTCAAAACCACCAGTGGTGGAGTCGATGATGAGGACAGCACAATCAGCCTGGGAGGTACCAGTAATCATGTTCTTGATGAAATCACGATGTCCGGGAGCATCGATGACAGTGCAGTAGTACTTGGTGGTCTCAAACTTCCACAAGGCAATATCAATGGTGATACCACGCTCACGCTCAGCCTTGAGCTTGTCCAACACCCAGGCATACTTGAATGACCTTTTGTTCATCTCAGCAGCCTCCTTCTCGAACCTCTCGATCACACGCTTGTCAATACCACCAAGCTTGTAGATCAAGTGACCTGTGGTGGTCGACTTTCCAGAGTCGACGTGGCCAATGACCACGATGTTGATATGGAACTTTTCCTTACCCATGATGAATTGTTAGCAAAAACTGCAACAAGAAACCAAAACTTATCAGCATTTATTTCAAACAATGCACTAATGAAATCATTGTTTTTCAGCAAAAAATAGACAACACAGAGGATTACAATGCAGACAAACAAGACATACTGCTGTAGAACTCAGTCCCTTAGATGTTCAAAAAGATGTGCGATCATATTCGCATATCATTACAGGTCTGTAGAACTCATCATTGTTGCTACTAATAAATAAGATAATAAAAACACATAGCATTGACCAAAAGAAAACCAAAAAAAAAAAATACAGCAGTACTGCAGAACTCAGTCCCTTAGATGTTCAAAAAGATGCGATCATATTCGCAAATCATTACAGGTCTGTAAGAACTCATCATTGTTGCTGCAATACGACAAAAGACTGCAGAAAAATCAACACATAGCACAGAAAGATATAATGAAAACTACTGCAATCTCAGTCCCTTAGATGTTCAAAAAGATATACGATCATTTTCGCAAATCATTACAGGTCTGTAGAACTCATCATCGTTGCTACTAACACCTAAAACAACCAACTCCAACCCTCAGATAATTCAAACATCATCAGTCAAAAGATTTTCAAAATCTCAGAAAATATAGCTGCTTCATCGTTACTCAAATAGACAACAAAACCACTCGAGATTAATATAATCAACAAAGCAACACCTATTAATTTGGCTTCAAGGGAACGAGTCACATGGAACTAATCAAATCCACAAACCAGATAATGAAGCACAATCCAAAATTTCCATCTAAATTTTGATAGTAAAAAAAAAATGCAAACCGCAAAACAGTTTCAAAAACACAGCTCAAAACAGATCTTCCTGCATCATCTACATAAATCCAGACAACTTTCCTCATCAGGAAACTCAAACTGTAAATCTCAAAAAAGTAAAATCAAGCTGACCTAGCAGTAAATCAACTAAAACGAACTAACAATCTTCACAAAAGCCACAGATCTAACCACACACAAGAACCTTACACCAAAAACCAGTTCATCAATTTTTCTTCAGTGAAAACCACAGCAAATCACATAGCTCAAAGTCACAAACAGATGCACAATCATACACAGCATGTAATCAAAAGCAATAAACGAAAGCTACAAGAGAAAAAGGAAAGAGATCTGGACCTGAGGATGAATGAACTAGAGGAGTTCTCTCTAGCCGACTTGAGGTGAGAGCGAGATAGACAGGGAAGAGAGGAAGAAAAATGTGTGAGGTTTCGGACTTTAAAGAGGAGCGAGTCCTACTTCAGTCGACTAGGGTTTCTTTCTCCACCGTTGGATCTTGGTGCGATTCACTTCAACGGCTGTAAACTTGTCTCCCCCCTGCGGCTGCCCTAATCCTTACACACTTTTAAGGCGTTGTTCTCGCTTGCTAGGCATATTCCCTTTTTCTTCGCTCCAATGTCCTTTGTGCCCCTTGCTTCTTTTTTATCTTTTTCGTTAGATTCATTTATTTGGACCAGGCAGTTCATTTTCTCCTATATTTGTGTTACCATAATTGTTTCATTAATAAGTTGTTTTTTTTTATGGTAAAAAGTGTATGAACAATGATGCTCGTGTTCCTGTTCAAAGAGAAAAATGATAACTCTCCCCCCTGCGGCTGCCCTAATCCTTACACACTTTTAAGGCGTTGTTCTCGCTTGCTAGGCATATTCCCTTTTTCTTCGCTCCAATGTCCTTTGTGCCCCTTGCTTCTTTTTTATCTTTTTCGTTAGATTCATTTATTTGGACCAGGCAGTTCATTTTCTCCTATATTTGTGTTACCATAATTGTTTCATTAATAAGTTGTTTTTTTTTATGGTAAAAAGTGTATGAACAATGATGCTCGTGTTCCTGTTCAAAGAGAAAAATGATAACTACTCACCAAATTTAGAGGAGAAGTGTAATAGGATGAGAGATATGAGAGCTATTTCCATTTTTATGTGTTATGTGGTAGAAATTGAGTAATAAATATCTAATTTTAATCATAACATGATTCATATAATGCATATAAATTGAAATTTCTAAAGAGTCGTGCCTAGCATTGAAAGAATGTTGACAAAAACAAAAAATGTATGTGCACATCATGTGTTCATGTACATTAAGATGCAATCATGCAATACTAATACCAATTGATGAAACTCATACATTTACCAAATCCAAAACTCATTGTAGTACTAAAAAGAAATGTATGTCAACATTATGTGTTCAGTAATAAATTGTCTTTTTTATGGTAAAAGTGTAAAACCAATGATTATGATATTCAAAGAGAAAAAAATGATAACTACTCACCAAATTTAGTACATGTGTTAATAGATAAATGCAAGCTATTTCCATTTTTATCCGTAAGTTCTGCTAAAATGAGTAATAAATATTTAATTTTTACTCATAACATAAATCACATAACGCGTATTATATATTCACACCAAAAAATCACATAACGCGTATATATTGAATTTTCAAAAGAATAGGATGAATAGGTGACTACCATTCTTCTTGAAAGAGTGTCAACTAAAAGGAAATGTGTGTACGTACCGAGCTATATGTTTATGTTCATGGATTACCAAATTCAGAGCTAATGTTAGTATTTTATGAAGAATAAATATTTATGCATGTATACATTTTTAGCTCATATACCAAAAAAAAACACTAATATTGGTATGAGTTATATATTCATTAGCTCAAGTCTAAACATAGCTTCAATAATCATAATAACTGTTTGGCTCTAAAACCAGTATGGGTGTAAACTGTCTCTTTTGAGCGTGTGCGCAGACGTGCTAGCACCGTGGGGTGCAGTCGTCGGAGAATCCATTGACCTGACTTCTTGATCAAACGATGTGGACGGGGAGAGCACCAACCTCGTCACAAGGTTCTTTTCTCTGCCTTCCAGAAAATGACTTCTTGCCTTACGGGTAAGGGCTTTGGTTGTGATCTCTTCGCATCATCGAATCGATACTCAACGTTGTAGGTTGAGCAGAGCAATCACTGGGAAGTTTGGAAAAAGCACGGGTTTGCTAAAGCGTATCTTTAGCTTCGCTGGGTTGCGAGAGCGTTACCCTTACTTCGCTGGGTTGCAACTGGGTTGCAGATAGGTTTGCTCCAGAGAGACTTTGATAATCGTTGAGATTGATTGGAGAGTTGTGCTGTATTTGTCCTTGAAACTTGGTATTTATACCTAGGGTTTCGACTGTTCCTTGCCATAGAAGGATTATTTATTGAAGTTTCCTATTCGATCACCGCTACTTAACTCCAATAAGGACTCGTTTTCCTTATGGATCACGGAATGGGTGAAACTATAACCCAGACTCAAGTAAGTTTATTTTTGGGTCGCAGGTATCGGCCCACTGTGCTAAATCCCCTAAGAGATCTTGCCAAAAATACTTTTGGGCTCAAACATTGCCCCCCCCCCCCAGGCCCCTAAATCAGGCTCGCGAAAATATAACTATTGAAGGGGACTTAAACGACATGCCTGACGACCGAAACGAGGCCATTAATGAAGGTCGCGTCTATTCGCTTTGCAAAACATCTTTTCGTCGTATCGTTTCCCTCACAAAATCTCTTATTTAAATCACGCATACACTTCAGACCTGTCACATCAGAACCCTTCTAGTCTCCTAAACCCAGAAAACTTCTTATTCCATACACATCTTTATAGAAACCCAGAAATGGCTCCCCCAAAGAAGATGATCATCGACTAGGAAGAGGATCTTAACGAGAAAGCCGCCCATACTTGGGGAACCAGCATAGGACTCCTGCTTCATCCATACCAATGTCCAGAGACCCCTGCTTCTCAGACTCCCAAACAAACATGCCGGATTGGGTCTTTCACTGCGAGATTCCATCCTAAACGACGCGCTTGCCCTCTACGGCCTACCCATCCGACGACCCATTCCAATCCTCAGAAGAACACCTGGAGATTTCACTAGCTGGGGTGTGCATCCGCATAGAGCCAAAATAGGGCATTCGCCCACCACCATCAATGCAACGGAACTCTCATGGTGTCGCGAAGAGCAAGCGCAGATCTGGCTTTTGCCTGAACGCCATACTCAGACTATCGATCTTTGCTTTTGCCTTTCACGAGGTGGCAATTGTTCTCCGTTGGTTGCCTTTCTTTGTTTCTGGAACACCGCCACCAACACTTTTGATTTTCGATTCAGCCAAATGAGCATCACTATGCTAAACATCCTCACTATTACTGGGTTACCCATCGACAGCGAGCCCTACGTACATGGCCAATTTGACACTGTCACATTCACTTCGACAATGGCTCAAGCCAGCCGCAGCTCCCATAGCGGTTCCTACCCGCGGTGGTTGACCCATTACCACAAAGAACACAATGCGACCGGAGGAATTGCCTTCCTGGAGTACTGGCTTTGCAAGTTCATCTTCTGCACCTCCGCCAACAAGCCCACTGGTCCTTGGACTTCTCTCGCCGCGGCCCTCTACAACGGCCACCGCGTAGGGCTCAAACAACCGGTTCTGGGTACCTTCTACCGTACTCTATACCAAGCCACCATACATCCTTTCGAAACCGTCTTTGGATCCTCGATTTCTGGATTCAAATTTACTTTCCATTTTTCCGCCGCGACGACATTCCGCTGCTACCACTGGCTAACACCTTTCTTGGTTAATAGCTCTGCCGCAAGTCAAGGTACACATCCCCACCCTATTCCGAGTGTTTCTCATATTTGTACCTCTTGCACGAAATGCCCTACTTCGACTTAGTGATTAATAGGAGATTCCCGCCTCTACTTGAACATGGGTTCCCTCCTAGGGATCCTAACTATAGTGATCGCGCGCGCTTGGCTTTTTGCCGCGCGATCTCATGCTCAGACATCAGGCTCACCACAGAAGAACTCAGTTATGAGCTTTACTGGCCCAACCACTTTGCTCGCCTACTCGGGCTGATCCAGTTAGTGTCATTCCCTCTCTTTGCTGCCTGGAATTACAACACCTCCTGGTGCAGAATTGGTTCCCCAACTAGACCTCCGCCAGCCCAAAGCATTCTTGCATTGGTCGATCTCCCTCACTGGGCCAACGAAATGGCTCCCGTCGATGAGACCGCTGAAGATTATGATCAATGGTGGAAAGAAGTCTCTGTAAACTGCTGGAGACAAAGGGATGATGAACTCTTCGCGACCATCTTCCAAGATTTGAGGTATCCCAATGATGCTAATACTGAATTGCTTGCTCGCTTCCCTGAAGATGAGGCGTGATCTCCACTACCTGAGCCAGTTCCGCGACCCTCGTGAGCCCCGCGTCCTACTCAAGCCGGTATTGTTATCCGCGAGCCCTCACAAGAGTTAACTTCCCTAGAATGTCTTCATTTTCTTCTTTCGTTTTTACCTCCACTTTTTCCCCTAACTCAAATTTTAATGCATCAGGGACGTATTCCGCCTTCCGACAGTCGCGCAGTGAATGCTTCTCCTACCACTGGTCAGGCTGCTAAACAAAAAGCTATAGCAATAGAGCCTGAAGTTGAAGACTCTTCTTCCAATGATGACGACCCACAAACTGTAAGGAATCTCTCTTAGAATCTAATATCTCGACATTTATCTTCAAAGTCTAACTTGATTCTCTTTCGACCCTGACAGATTGCCTCCGCTTTGGCCCTCAAACGCAGCCGCGCTGACCCCCGGACTGACCCGTGGGCAGAAGATGAACCACTCGCTTCTCGACTGGTACTTCATACTTAACGCGAGCACTGAAATTTTCATTCCATCATTATATCTGAGCCTATAACGCTCCTCACTTGCAGGTCCGTCGTAGGCCCTTAAGGCCAACTAGTGAAGGATCATCTACGACTGGCGACGGAGCACCCTCTTCTCAAACCTAAGCACGGCCTGATTCGACCAATCCGCCACCTCCAATTAATACCGCGAGTGATTCGCAGCTGCCCCTAGTGCCAATGCAGATTTTGGATGACAGCTTGCCTGAAGCTAAAGAAAGAGTGCCACCAACAGATACATCTCGAGAGCAGCCACCTGCAACCCTCATCCTGGAGCAGATATATCCTGATTTGGCCAACCCTCTCCAGATTGCCCAAGAACAAGTGGCAACCGATGCTCCCCACGAGTCACCTGTTGAAGAGGTATGTTTCCTTGTAAACATTTCCACTCTGACTCCCGCCTTACTCTTTTTACATTCTAACACCTCTGTCTAGGATCAGAATGTCTCTCCTAATAAGGAAGTGGTTGTCGCTGCCGATGAAATGGCTATCGCGAACCCCGCTAAACCGGATGGTGGAAATGTGGCTGACTAGGAACCTGCCCCCCAAGTGCTTGAAGCAGAGGAAGAAGTACCTCATGGACCAGTGCCGGAGGCATTTCTTGTCGCGGAGCCTCTTGAGGCTCCTGTCACTGTGGATCCCAACCTACTATTTGTGCCTCCTTCAAGACTAGAGAGGTTGGCTCGCGTGCTTAAAGTGGTCTCACCTGGGGTTGTAGATGATGCCAGAGAAGGCCTTCGTCGCCTTCTGGGCCCTAACATTCTAACCCCCGACGCGCCCACGAGAGCTTTGGAGTATCTAAGGGTACTTCTCCGCGAATGAGCCATCACTGAAACTCAGTTTATTGATATTGACCAGCTGCTGCAGGATCTCCCCCAATGGCTCAATGAGAAGGTGGCTGGGACCACGCAAGCTAGGCAGACCCAAGCACACTATCAGGCCCTTACTCATCAACTGGACAATTCACGCGACTCTTTAGGTGATCGAGCCAATCTCGTCAGGGAGCTGACGCTTGCGAGAAACATTGGCGGAACTGTGTTTCAGTCCGACGGGGTCCGGACCCCCCCCCCCCCCCAATGTTTAAATCCTGGTTCCGCCCCTGGCGAGAAACCATCTCCGGGTCCCAGATTCAGGATCTTCAGGCCCAATTAACTACTATGATGGCCAGGCTTTCCCATGAGGAACCCCATCTGGAACAACCCCTAGTCGTTTTCGAGGGGATATCACAGGACCTGGCCCAAGCCCGCGTGGCAGCCCTAGCTGCCGTTGAAGCTAGCTTTCGCCTGGACGAACATTTTCTCCACCTAACGTATGCAGGCCGGAGACTTTAGGCCTCTAGTATTAGGCCCATTATTTTGTATGAACAATATTAATATTATTACCAATTATCTATTTAGCCCACTTTGCTAGCCCAAATTTCTGTTTTATCTTCGTAGGTAACAAAGCGATATCAATTTCACCTTAATTGTTCATTAAAACAGTTTTGAAAGGGATAACTTCAAAATGGGGCAGTTACCTCCTTGGAGACTGCTTTGTTGTCCACGTGTATTCAATTTCGTTCATTTCTGATATCATAGCATTGAATTCCCTTGATAACCCTATTGATGGAGTTGAATCTACTTCAACTGCCCAGATCAAAGGGCTGAGCCCCCTAAAGTTGACCCCTATAAATACCTATACTTGTAAGAGTGTAAATACACGCAATCATGATTTATCCAGAAAATGTCTTGCAATCCTTACTTCTCTTCCTCCTATTCCTGGAATCGTCTCCCCTTACTTTCTCGCTTTTAGCCTCTATATCTTAGGCATTATGGCTTAATTTCACTTCCTGGCTAGGCCTTATGGCCTAATCTCTGGTCCAGCCGCATGTCTTTGGCCTCAGAAAGTCTAGATGGGATTCACCGTTTCCAGTTAGGCTGAAGAACACGCGGTACTCCTAACACGGGGTATCACATTCTAGGGAGCCTCTCTCCTTAGGTTCCCTCGCGTGGAGCAAAAAGAAGAAAGGTGGAAGGCCACTTAAGGCCCTACTCTCTTCTTCGGTGCCCTACCTCCGGGGTTTGAAGGACAGACTTCTTTTTTTCCCCCTGAGGGAGTTGAGGCAACTGGACTGCGCTCTGCTCTGATGACCATCTCCATCCCGGAGGATAACTCACTGGAAGGGCTGCGATGAATTATTTCCTTCCCTCCCCTTACAGTACCAATGGTAGTAACAGCGACTCAGATTAGAGGAGGGTGAAGAGAGGAAGAGTAAGAGTGATCATTTCACTGACCCCTTTGGAGACAAAAACTCAGAAATCCAAAAATTTTTCAGAAAATCTGAAATCCTTATGATTTTCAGCTATTGTTGGCTTTGTAATTTGCAAATGTATTTGTATTGCTTTTGGCCGCAAAGCCACTTTATGAATATAAACATATTTCTTCCTCCATTTTCAATATCTGTCTATATAATATGCCCTCTGGTATAGGCCCTGTTACATGCTTCTAACACTTATGGTCAAAAGAAATACTTGTAAAAATGACATACTTGTAAGAATTACAACGAACAAAAGGGATATATAAGGCCGCTAATACAAGCCTTAATGCATAGAGTATTGCCCCCTAGTCTTAGTAGGTGAAGCGAAAACAGGAAAATGAGGCCACAGAAAAGGCAGAAATGGAAGGGAGGACGTGAACCAGGGAAGACTATGGTTGCCCCCTGTCCTAGAAACAGGTGGAGCTGGTGGATCTTCGAATTACCAAACACTAGGGTAATATTTCTTCAAGAACCTGCCATTGATGGGGTTGCGGTGGAGGTTGTCATCCAAATCTTTTAGGTGGAACGCCCCGCGCTTCAAAATTCTGTGAACGACAAAGGGTTCTTCCCAACGCGGAGTCCACTTACCACGGCTAGTCAACTTCTCGCCCAATGGCAAAATCGCCTTCCAAACCAGTTCACCTTCTTTGTAACTGCGGCCGCGTGTCTGCCTATCGTAGGCACGAGCAATGCGTTGCTTTTCCATCATTAAGCTGTCCAAAGCCTCTATGCGCTTGTCGCTAAGGTCTTCATGCTCCTGCCACATAGCCTGGACATAATCTTCACCAATCAAGTGATGCTGATCTTGGACGCACAGGGATTGAACATTCACTTCCAAAGGGAGAACCGCATCGTGGCCAAAAATCAACACATAGGGGGTGGTGGCAGTAGGGTTCCGCTTGGAAGTGCGATAAGCCCATAGTGTCTCATACAATGTTTCGTGCCACTGGCGATCTCAACAAGCATCTTTTTCAACAGAGTAATGATGATCTTGTTACTGGCCTCCGCTTAACCATTGGATTGAGCGTAATAAGGTGTGCTATGGATAAACTGGATGCCAAAGTCATTGATGAGCTTCTCTACATCACCCCCCATGACTGCTGCCCCCCGGTCGGACACCAAAACCCTTGGGATGCCAAACTTGCAGATAATATTGTGAAAGATAAATTGGCGAATGGTGGCACCGGAGGCCTCCTTCAAAGGCTCAGCTTCCACCCAATTAGTGAAGAAATCAGTAGCGAAGATGATGAACTTGTGATGGAGTGAAGAATGTGGGTGAATCATTCCAATCAAGTCCAAAGCCCAGCCTCGTGCAGACCAAGGTTTAATAATAAGTTGCATGGGAATATTAGGAATGTGTTGGACTGGTCCATGAGCCTGGAAATCTTGGCATCCTTTCGCGAATGCGATACAGTCCTTCAAAATGTTGGGCCAATAATACCCATGTCTCCTGAGGAGCCAACGCATCTTCGGACTCGCTTGATGGGCTCCACACACTCTTTCATGCGCCTCTCGCATTAATCGTTTTGCTTCGCGGCCATAGACACACCTGAAATTGATGCCATCTTCCCCACGTCGACGTAGCTCGTCGCCTCTAAGGAACTAATTTAGCGCCAGAAAATAGATTTTCCTATCTGCAGTGGGATTTGGCTGCGTGAGGTAGGCGATCAACGGGATACGTCAATCCACATCAATAGGATAAAAAGCCGCCACTGTGGGCTCCTCTGGCGGGTCAGGTCGTGCAAGCCACGAAGGCAGCGTGGGTCGCTCAACCTTTAGAATTCGCTCGCGAACTCCATATTTCAAGGTAACGCCTGTAGCCTGAGCGAGTTCATTAGCCGCAAAGTTGCCCTCGCGAGGAATATGCTCCAAGTCCACGTCTTCAAATTGGGCCAGAAGTTCTAGAGCGCAACTCAAATACGGTGCAAGCAAGTAGCTTATGCACCTGTACTTCTCGCGAAGCTGATTGATCACGAGTAAAGAATCACCGCGTATCTAGATGTCTCTAACTCCTAGTTCTAGCAACACCTCGAGGCCAATAATGAGGGCCTCATATTCTGCCTGGTTATTGGTGCACCGGAACTCTAACTGGAAGGAAAATGAAAAACGATCGCCAGCTGGATTTTCCAAGACAACCCCTGCTCCTGCCAGTGTCTCCGTTCTCGAGCCATCAAAATATAACACCCAAGGTTGGAGTGAAACTGTAGCTTGATATAGCATGGCGTACTTAGGCAAGCATGCCAGCTCCTGGCGATCTACAGTTTCAACAGCGACTTCTAAGTCTCTTACCTTAGGAACGTCCAGCGTGGGGTGATGTGCTAGAAAGTCTGCGATGACTTGTCCTTTTACTGCTTTCTGAGGGACATATTGTAGCAAAAATTCTGACAATGAAAGCACCCATTTGCTGATGCAACCCCTTAGGATAGGTCGCGACAGCATTTATTTAACCAGATCGGTCTGAGCGATGATGCAAGTAGTAAAGGATAACATGTAATGCCGCAGCTTGCATGCAGAGAAGTATAGAGTGAGGCATAGCTTTTCCATTGCAGTGTACCTTGTTTCTCAATCTGTGAGTGTCCTACTGAGGCAAAAGAAAGCATGTTCGACGCCAGCTTCATCATCCTCAGCGAGGAGGCTACCAATGGAAGCCTCTGCTGCTGAAATATATAATTTCAACGGAAAACCAGCTCTGGGGGGAACTAGTACTGGCGGACTTGCCAAATAAGCCTTGATCTTGTCAAAAGCCTCTTGATGTTGAAGTTCCCATACAAACTCGTTCTATCCCTACAACTTCAGCAGCGGGGAAAACGGCTGGATTTTACTTGCAGAATTAGAGATGAATCTTCGTAGAAAGTTGATCTTACCCAACAGTCGTTATAGCTCCTTCTTCGTTCGCGGGGGAGATGCGTTGATAACCTCGTCTGCCTTATCTTCAGGGACCTCGATTCCTCTCTGATGGACTATAAACCCTAGAAAGTCACCTGCCTGAACTTCGAAAACACATTTGGCGGGATTCATCTTGAGCTTGTGTAGTCGCATGCGCTCGAAAACCTTTCTGAGATTTACGATATGGTCCCCTCGCTTCTTAGACTTCACAACCACATCATCAATGTAAACCTCTAAAATCTTCCCAAGTATGTCGTGGAAGATCAGGTTCATGGCTCTCTGATATGTGGCCCCAGCATTCTTTGGACCGAAAGGCATGACCATATATTCGAAAAATCCAACGAAGCCTGGGCAGCGAAACTCGGTCTTGTGTCTATCTTCTTCCGCGACCGGAATCTGGTGGTATCCTGCAGTTCCGTCCATGAAGGATAACAATTCATGTCCCTCTACTGCGTCTACTAACATATCTGCGACCGGCATGGGCTAAACATCTTTAGGTGTAGCCACATTAAGGTCTCTGTAATCCACGCAGACTCGCATCTTGCCATTCTTCTTGTGAACAGGCACTATATTAGATAACCACTGATTGTACTTGGCCACCATGATAATGCCTGATTTATGCATTTTCTCGACTTCTTCTTTAACTATAACTTGGGTCTCTGAATTCATTCTTCTCGACTCTTGCTTCACATGCCTCTTGTTAGGGAGTGTTGGCAACTGATGGCATACCAAGTCCAGTGACAGGCCTGACATGTCTTCGTATTTTTCCGCGAAGCAGTCCTTGAATTCCAGTAATAAGTCGATGAGCCTCTCCTTCTCTCTAGGCTCTAAATACGCACTGATAGCCACTTCCATGGGCTCGTCAGTTGTTCCAAGATTGACCTTCTCAGTAAGGTCCCTGACCTTAGGAGGTGTATCATCCAATGCCGCTAGGGCAAGCTGAATGTCTTCTTCTTCCTTCTCATGGTCAGAGAGCTCCTCGTTAACTATTTCTAAGGTCGTGACTCGATCATAGGAGGTTTTCCACCAGATACGAGGATAATCTCTCGTACAAAGAGTGGAAGGCCTCTATCTCTTCCTCGGGAAGGTCGTAATCCATTAATTATTTAAGGGTTTGGGCACAGCATGGACAAGCCTTCCTTCACGAGCGTGAGCCCCCACTGTGCCAATTCAGAGGTCGTGACCCCTGTGGGGCAGCCTTCGTCATCGATGCCAATGACCTGCAATGGAGTGATTGGCTCCAAGTAGTACCTAGCATCTACGCAATTCACAGAAACAGGGAACAGGCGAGGATCAACCTTAATCACTTCAGCCTTATCCTTAGTCATGTTCCACATAATCAATTCCTGATGAAGAGTTGTCGGAACACAATAACTCCGGTGGATCCAGTCTCTGCCTAGAATGGCGTTATAAGCCACGTAGTATTCTGTCACAAAGAAAGCATAAACTTCCTCTGCGGGGCCGACCTTGATACGCAGGAAGAATAGGCCCAATGTCTTCGTTACAGTCCCCGCGAAGTTCTTAAGCGTGAAGGACGTAGATTGGATATTCTCTTTCTTAATTCCAAGCAAGTGCATAATCCTTGTAGTAATGACATTAACTGCCACTCCATTGACGACCATGATCTTGCTAACTTTGGTGCCGCCAATTTTCACCGTGATATGTAGAAGTCTCATGTGTTGGACCATAGCAGGTGTTGGCTTTGTAAAGCTCATGAAGAACTCTCTATGTTGGCATCCTCTGTTTCCAGGAACACAACCTCTTCTACAAGTGTCGTGGCTGTTGAGGTAATCTGTGAAGGCTGTTCACTGCCTCCTTCAGCTTCCACACACTCTTGCGCGGCGACTAGTAGTGCATACCTCACGGGAAATAGATAAACCATGCTGCAAGTGGTGTCAACCACTTCTGTCTCGTCCATATCCTAGTCAAGGTCGAGCTTGGGCTCATCAACTAGTACGTCAGTGTTGAATTGTTTAACCAACGAAGCAACAAACAACTCTTCTGTAAGGCCTTTTACATGGCACTGCTATTGTGTTCCTGTGTCGCGGCAACCTGCTTTGGTGAGTCCTACCTTTGTTCCTCTGTTGGGTTCTTCTTTGGGGGCTCGACTACCAGACTTTGAACCTTTTTAGGTTTCCACTGTAAGGCATCTGTAATGTTGTCCTTGCCCCCCAGTCTCTCAAAAACTAAGGATTTGGTTTCTGGCTCCTCGCGAAACAAACTGCTCCTGATATGTGGCCACCTAGTGGGCGAGCTTTCCTTCCTGGCTGGCGGAGGTGTTCTTTCTTTCGTGATCCTGCAGAAAACACTAGGCTTAGAAGCCTCTGACTCCGAGCGTGCTTGCTTTTGAAAATTGCTGGGGGCCACCAATGGCTTAGCGGCTAGCGTCTCCATCTTCTTCTGATATTGCTCAGGTGATTTGATCAATTGCGTAAGGCTTAATCAGGTCCTGATCCAGAGCCTCTGGTGTTCGCTTGGCCTCTCTGAACCTTCGCTGCAGCTTCCTTTTCTTGGAAGGGCTAATCTCCACCGCTTTCCATTTCTCTCTGGTGTACCATTTTCCTTCCTTGATGGATGACGTTGAAGAAGGTGGAATGTACGGCTTAGTCAGGATATCTTTGTGCTCATTCATAGCCCTTCCATCTTGTTTCTGTTAGGCTGCAAACGCTTTCAGTTTCTTGAACAAGTTGGAGTCCCTTGGGGATGGCGGTGACCCTATCTTGTCTCTTGCTCTTGGGCTCGAAGGCTGATAGTTTTGCGACGGTGAGGCCCACTTGATTGGCGGGAAAGAGCCAAAACAAAACGTCTACTCAACTTCTTCATGCTACACTTGGATGCCACATTCTTCTTTGCATTGCGAGCAAAGGACTACTGGTGAGGCTTCGTTGACTGGCTTAGCTCTCTCCTTTGCAGGGGTCTTATCCCCTTCTGTCTTCTCTTCTCGCCCCTTTGTAGTCAAATCTAAGGTTGGTTTTCTCTAGTTCTTCTTGGTCTAGTTCACATCAACCATATTGACGTCGGTGTCCGGGAAAGGGTTCAGGTCTACTAGTGCTGTCGCGGTCATCGGAGCTTCCACCTGCAAACTACCATTATTGAGCCATACTTGAATTTGGTCATTTAGCTTCACACAGTCAGCCGTGTTATGGTTCCACAAGTTGTGGAATTTGCAGTACTTCTTCCCTTTCAGCTGATCTGGTCGCGGGAAAGGTCCGAAGTCTGTCTTGACCATCTTCGCGGTGATCATTTCATCTAAAATCTCATGTGCCTTATTGGCATCATATGTATACATCGCAAACTCAAGTTTGCTGAAGGCTACAGACTTGAGTTTGACAGGTTCCTTAGATATTTTCAATTGTTTGAGGGCTGAGCTCTTCCTTCCTGTCAGCTCAAACGCAGAGACATCATTCTCCTCTTCATCATCTTCTTCCTGGCAAACTTTTTCCCCTTGATGATGATGGTAAGGATCATAAGTAGTCGGCTGGTAGTGCAACGCAGCGGTGTTTCCCTGGCACATATGTCCCTTTGGACGTATTTTTCCTGGCATCAGTCTCTCTGAGGAGATGCTCAAAGCTACCTACCTCTGTGATAAGCTCTCCCATTGACTGGATTACGCTGCCATGTTGCTTCTTTTGCTGGCGTGGTTCCAATCCTTTGATCGCCAACTTAACTAATTCTTTCTCAGGCGATACCATACTTAGTTTTGCCTTCTGGATCTGGAAGCGTTGAAGATAAGCAACAGCAGACTCGGTGGGCTGTTGGGCCATCTGGGTGAGAGAGGTCAAGTCAACCCCAGGCTCAATAGCTTCAAAAGTCTCTCGAAAGAGCTTTTCCATTGCTGGCAGATCAGCCACTGACCCTGGTCACAGTTTAGAAAACCATCTAAAAGCTGCGCCAGATAGAGAAGTGGCAAAGATCCTGCACTTGAGGAAGTCATCATTCTGGTATTGGCCGTATTGCGCCCTAAACCTGGCCAAATAGGTTGCCCCATCCTCAGTATCAATATGATATTTTTGTAGCCTCTGGAAAAAGGCGCGAGCATTATATGCGGTGGGAAAGGTCCTTCATAAACCACTTCTAGGTGGGCCCTAGGGTTAGCTAACCTGGTCATCTCCTCAACCTCTTCGCGTCTCACATAGTCCGGACCAGGAGGATGAGGTGTCGTCACTGTCTGGCGAGCATTCTGCAAAGGTACAGCCTGGCTAGCGGGCACTATTCCTTCCCCAAGGCGAATTATCTGGGGAATAGAGGATTGCTGCAGGGTCATAGCTAGAGCGGCCACGTCCTTTACCAAGGCCGTTATCTTGATCGGATTGCCAGCCTGGTCAATGCCATAGTAATTCCCTGGAAGTTCTTCATAGACATTCTCCGCCTCTCCGCTGTCGTATTGAGTAAACACAAGAGGATCAGCAGGACTGCCTTGAACGGTCTTCGAAGTCCTACTCTTTTGCTGGGTCGGTGGAGTGGCCTTGTTACCCCTAATTACCAGGGCTTTGTCCTTGCTTTTTGTTGCTGGGGCAGAGGCGGCTGCAGATGCTGTAATGGTGTTGCCGCTAGTCTTCTCCCGAGCATTAGGAGGTACGTATTTGTCAGTATCTGAAGGTTGTCCAAGTGAACCAAGAACAGCATTAGGATCCTCCAAAGCTTTATTCAGAACCTCTTTAACCTGGTCCAACTCAGCTCTTTGCATGGCGACTTGGGTCGCAAGATTGGATCCCTCTTTACGAAGAACTGCCAATTCTAACGCAGTATGCTTGGCTTGGCTCTCGATGTCACCAAAGATGTGCATGCTCTAAGCGGCCTGACCGGTCATCATATCTACGAGCTCTTTGTGGTTTTCCTGGCTTTTCTTGTACATGTCTTGCCAATGACCCTGCATTTGTCGCGAACTCACTTCAAGATTTTGCAGTGAAATAGAAACCTCATCAAGCCTTCGGCGCTCTTCCACGAGTGCTTTTTCCATCCTTTCATTATATGCAGCATTATTCTGTTGAAAGATAGCAAGCCGCTCCTCAATGCTCGCATTCGCCAGGGTAATAATGGGCATAAAGGAATTAGTTGTCTCCTCACTCGCGGCCACTTGGGCTGTGTTGGCATCTTAGCTAGCCTCTTTAGGCTGGACAGGAGGATTTTTGTTGCCCTCAGTAGCAGGCTGGGGAGTTCCACCCTGTTCTGTTGACATGTCTGGTGATGGTGGGTTGAGTGAGAACTTTTGTGTTACCTGTTCGTTGGACAGACCACGAGAGTGCGGCCTGTAACTGGAACCGGTGGTTTGGGCAGTTAATGTAAATCTTTTGGTAAGGGTTTGCGCTTGATTTCCCAATGGTTGCGATCACGAAGAAACGCTATTTAGTCCCACTGGGCGTGCCAAAATGTTTGGCTCCAAAACCAGTATGGGTGCAAACTGTCTTTTTGGAGCGTGTGCGCAGGCGTGCCAGCACCATGGGGTGCAGTCATCGGAGAATCCCTTGACCTGACTTCTTGATCAAACGATGTGGACGAGGAGAGCACCAACCTCGTCACAAGGTTCTTTTCTCTGCCTTCCGGAAAAATACTTCTTACCTTACGGGTAAGGGCTTTGGTTGTGATCTCTTCGCATCATCGAATCGATACTCAACGTTGTAGGTTGAGCAGAGCAATCACTGGGAAGTTTGGAAAAAGCACGGGTTTGCTAAAGCGTATCTTTAGCTTCGCTGGGTTGCGAGAGCGTTACCCTTACTTCGCTGGGTTGCAACTGGGTTACAGATAGGTTTGCTCCAGAGAGACTTTGATAATCGTTGAGATTGATTGGAGAGTTGTGTTGTATTTGTCCTTGAAACTTGGTATTTATACCTAGGATTTCGACTGTTCCTTGCCATGGAAGGATTATTGATTGAAGTTTCCTATTCGATCATCGCTACTTGACTCCAATAAGGACTCGTTTTCCTTATGGATCGTGGAATGGGTGAAGCTGTAACTCAAACCCAAGTAAGTTTATTTTTGGGCCGCAAGTATCGGCCCGCTGTGCTAAATCCCCTAAGGGATCTTGCCAAAAATACTTTTGGGCTCAAACAATAACAAAAGCTAATAATCAAGATTGATTATTTTGAAATTCTTGATCAACCATATTTAAATTTTGATAGACCATGTTCCATATTCAATATTACTCCCTTTTTATACGTCAAATTCAACAATAAATTGGATAAAAATTAAATCATGAGCTACTTGTCGAGAGCCACAATTTAAAGGGCCAGAATTTATTAGGGTGCGACTATTGTCACCCTACCATTTTCTTAGTTCACCCTACAAGTATTTGAATTATTAAAAGACTACATTACCATAGTGCAAAATGACTAATAAGTACACTAATTTTTTAAAATCCTAATCTGGATGGAAAACTTAATACATAACTAATTAATTAAATACAAAGACTACTTAATTTTTCATTAAATAACATTAATCTTCATCCTCACCACCCAAATTTGAATTTATTAATATTTTTTTAATCTTTTTGTTGCCTCCTCATTGTAATTCGTTTATCAATTCACAAAATTATTACTGTTAACTTCTTCATCAATCCAATACCCTTTGTA
>BDJD01012260.1:11279-48657 GCA_002564525.1 Rosa multiflora | reverse complement strand
TCAGAGCTTACTATAACGGAAGTCCAAATAATGGTAAGGTCACAAAATTGGCTTCCTACCGTTAAGATGCAAGCATGCTACTCCAACTTCAGGCACGATTATCCTGACTTGCAGGATTAACCCCTACACAGTTTGAATGGTGCACCGGGTTGCCACACAACAAACCCGGTAAGCTTTTGCAAGCATGTATGAGTAACTCAAAACAATCAACATAACTCACACAAGAAATAAGGAAAACAACTCACACTTTGATTCCTTAAAACCACGCAACATAGAAAACAACTCACTCCTTGGTTTCTATCAAAGCGTAACATAGAAAGCAACTCACTCTTTGATTTCTATCAATTGTAACATATAAAATAACTCACACCTTGATTTCTATCAATCGTACCATAGAAAGTAACTCACACCTTGAATTCTATCAAATTGTACCATAGAAAGCAACTCACTCCTTGATTTCTATCAAATCGTTAATAAGGAAAACAACTTGCACCTTGGCCTCTTAAAAACCGTTAATAAGGAAGTAACTCACAACTTGTTCCCTAAAAACACGTAATCTCATGAGTTAGTTATAACCTTGCTCCATTACCCCATGAATCACAAATGGCAGATAGACTAGAGCTCTAACTGAATTCGTAACCACTCGTCCAGCCAAATACGTGATTACCTGATATATATTCTGCGCAAGGTCATAGACCTTCATTCCTAGAACTTTTCAGTCCCTTGGAATAAAACATTATAGAAGTCACGCAGGACTCAAAATGTTACACAAATCTGAACGCTTTTCAAAACAATCGAAATCAACATTTCCATAATCATTGTTTTCCGAAAAGCCATAACACAAAACAATAAATAAGCATAATCATGCATATTTTTTTCATACACAAATCCACTAAAACATATATATTTCACGTAAATATATATATACGTACTCATCTGCTCAGGAATGCCTACTAATACCAACTATAGTTTGCAGTTAATAAATAACTCTCAAAACGATAACGGTATTCCGTTCGTAAATGAACCTTGTGAGATTACTCACCTCGAAACTCTCTCTGCATCTTCAATATAGAACAAAGCAGCCAATCCACAAAACAACCGTAAAAAAAAAAATACTTCTTCAAATACCTAATCACATACAGTTTCAACTTAGTAACAATTCACAAACGATTTAAGTCTGAAACCCCTGTTTTGAACTAAAATCCCCAAAGTGGCGCCAATCGAGGCGAAACCACATCCGAGACCTCCCAAAGTCTCCGGAATTCTTCCATGATCAATATGTCCAAACCACAAGTCGATCGGAAGCTCGGATCCTCATGAATCAACCAGTATGAAACCGTAAAAATCATAACAAATTTATACAAACACCAAAATTTTCTTATTATATATCGAAACGCTCGTATCGACGAGTAGAAGATATATAATACCAGAAACAGTTCCAAATATGGCCGGAATGCCTCCAGAACGCCGCCACAGACGGCGGTGCACCGTTGCCGACCAAAACTCAATATCTCACAAAACTTCCAACATCAAAGATGTTCATCTCAGCATGCTTATCAATCTTCATAACTAGCACCAAGTCAAAATCAAAGTGTAAAGGGTCGAAAACTACCTCGTAAGCCGTGGATTACTGTTCAATCCGAGTTGAACCAAGTTTCATGTGAATCAATCCAAACAACCACCACAGATCGATCCAGGAGGCTGCTACGAGCTCCCCAAGCTTAATTTGAAGACTCGCCGACGTCGGAGATCGGAGAACCGATCGGGTCCGAATACACGAATCTTTGCCGCCTTCTAGCGCCGCTGTGGGTGAGAATTGCTGCTAAAGGATGCCAGAGGGCCGACCGGAGTATGGAGGCGATCTGATCTGGAGAGTTTCACCACCGAAGACCGCCGAAGTTCGCTGGAAAAGTCGGGTCTGGTCTGCCGGGTCCGGTCAGACGGATATCTTCGATACTGAAGGTGCAACCGAGAGAAGAAAGAGAGAAAACAGTTTCCAGAAATGGAAATTGGAATTATGAAAGAATTTTAAGAAATTTCTTATTTATACTAAAACGAAAACTTCTTCCAATGACCATAACTTCTTCATACGAACTCAAATTGCCGCGTTCCACGTGTCCACGAACTCGTATCGACGCGCTCTACAACTTTCGAAGGAAGTTTTTTTAGAATCTTAACATTTAAAAAGTCAAACTTCGCACGACCCCCTAAACTGTGAAATTCGAATAATTATATGTACGAAAACCATTCCACTTCACATACAACTTACAAATAAAGCACAATAACAATTTTTTGTACAACTGGTCCATTATTAATTACCAAAATTAAATAACGAAAATTCAAGTCATCACAATCATCATGCCAATTCGAAACACTCAATTATGAAAAGCAGAACCAATAACTATTCTTCTAACACAAGTTTGAGGACATTAAACATAGTGTTAGTGAAAATCGAATCTAAGGCTGCTGACCCTCAGAAACTAAAGCTCATCATACAATTCATTTTGCACTATTGAGTCATAAAACTCATCATTTTCTATCAGAACAAGCAAATCTTAGAAACTAAGGCTACTGACCCTCAGAAACTAAAGCTCATGCAATTCATTTTGTACTATTGAGTCACAAAACTCATCATTTTCCATCAGAACAAGTAAATCTCAGAAAATAAAGCAACTGACCTTCATAAACTAAAGTAATGATCTTTAGAGGGTTCATAAAATCGTAGATCTCACATATTGCAATTGCAACTCCAACTTCCAATTGCACCTAATATTGAAAATTGAAAACGAATTAGTAGGTTGTTAGAAATCAACATAACCTAGAAATCAGGTAACCCAATATCAAAATTGAAAAACACCCAATACCTATTTTGATTTGTACGTCAGCCTACATCAATGGAAAGCCGAAGAATTCGTATGAATACAGTAGAAGAACATAAGCATAGAGAGGAGAAAGAGTAGATGATGATAAATGATGTGAAGAAATTGAAGGATTGAATAACCAATGAAACCAATTTAAAGAGAATTTGCTTGATTTTAAGGTTTGGGAGAGAGTAAGAGATGCTGGAATAATGGCGTTGTGCGTGCAGTTGGAAGAAGAAGAAGAGGAAAAGACGCAATCTGCATCTAGAAATCTGCAATTTTATTTTAATGTTCTCTACTTAATTTTTTTTTTTTATCAGATAAACAACTCAAATGCTACAACTAGTCTTTCGTGAGTCGAACTCACAACTTCTCACTTTCAAATGGGAGACTATGTCACTAGACCAAATGGTACTGGGCTTTACTTAATTATCTTTATATATAACTATATATAATTATATATAGAGAGAGAGAGAGAGCGCCCACTACCTAGGATTGAGGTCCTGGGTTCGAGTCACCATGGAAGTATGAGTGAAATCCTTTGATCCTCTTTTTAAAGAAGAAGAAACTATATATATATATATATATAATTACACACACACTATATATATATATATATTAAATCTTATTTAAAAAATATGGTGCCCCCTTCTCTATTGTGTCCTGTCTACGTGGTCGCCAGCGTTGCCCAGCAGTAAGGCCGGCCCATGCTACAATTAAGCTAGCTAATAGTCATCACACTTAAACCTAGATGCAACAAGACTAATAAGTTGTCAATTTATCAATTTAGTCATCAAAATTGCCCACAACATAATTTCAAAGGTTGACAAAGCCTATAAACATGCTTCTAAGGACCAATAAATTCGGATTTAAAGCATACACAATGGAAATTGCATTTATTAAAAGTAAAGCATCAATATTTATACAAGATTTGTTAGGGGCTTCACAACCCTAACTCCCAAAATTAAACTACACTTAACCCATTATCAAGTACATCATCAAATACATAAGAAATTAAGAGAAATGATAGAGGAAAGAGGGAACACAAGGTAAGCTCACAATTTGTTATACGCAAATATGAACCCAATTTGAAATTAAGCCCCAACTCTTTACCATAGCCAAAATCCTTTGTGGTGATGGAACCTTGATGATATGAAGTGAAAGCCCCTTGGGTTTCCCTAGAAATATTTGAAAAGAATGAAAATTGGTGATGAAAAGTTAAAATGGGAAGAGAGAGATATGGAGGTGGGTTGTGGCGCTGTTCGAGGTGGTTAAAGGGAGAGGAGTCAAATGAATTTATATCAGGGTCTGTGTCGTGTGAAGGAGGAAAGGAAGGGAATTAAGTGGTTGGGGGCACATGTGAAGGGAAAAGCTGATGGGATTTTTGGTTATTTGGAATGGGGAACACATGCAGCACATATGGCCAAAATATTGGCTAACAATTATGTTTAATTAGTTAATTAATTAATCGTCCCACTTCCCTTCACTTTATTTAATATTGATCACGGTTGACTTGGTGTTGACTTTTTGTATTTTTTTGTTTGTCAGAAACTCTAATTTGCTCCATTTTTGCACCATTTTCTTTCGGCTTCCGCAACTCCGCTTATTCCCTACAAACAAATAAAATTGAATTAATTACATATTAAGTAACTTGAGGATTAGCTTAATTATAGTATTTTAGATATAATTACACGTATAAAAATGTGTGTAATCACACCCCTACACTAGAACTTTATTTGTCCTCAAGCAAACTAAATGAAATCAAACTAAATGAAATCTAATCCGAAAATCTACAAACTCAAATACATGTGTTCAACTAAAGAAAATGTGGTATTAGCATTTCCAACCATAACCCTCGGAGAACTAATTATGTATATGACCATGAGGTTGACAAAGCAAAATATATGATTTATGAATTTCTAAAGCAATTAAGATGCACATGTGAGAAATGCTCTATATGTATGTGTTGACCATGTGTCAAATCAATCCACCATAATCAAATAGACATATAAAAGACCCGACATAACCCACTAAACTCACATAGGTTCACTAAATATTATCGCTCAAGTGTTTAGGGGTTATATGTGTTTCACTCAAAAGCGCTTTCACAACATGCGTCGCCATATGCTTGCTGTTCGATCTCATCTACGCTAGGTAGCTCACAACATTCAAGATCGAGAGATCTTTTATTTAGTTTTAATGGGGCTAAGGGCAAGTGGTTAAGAGAAATGAAGGATAAGGAAATACAAATTCCATAGAAGCCCGTGAAGCGACTCTCTATTGTAGAGATTTAAGACTTTTGTTTTCGAATGCTAACTCACTTACTTTAAACCTAATTTACAACTCATACTACACTAAACTATAAACAAAAATAATACTAGCTATTTTTTTTTCAACACTTTTTTTTCCAATCACCTTTTTCTTTTTCTATATTTTTTTTTCTTTCGAATTTCTTGTTTTTTTCTTTTCTTTTCTTTCTTTTCTAAACACACACACACACCCCCACACTTATTCTTTTGTAACCTCACACTTTTGATTTTTTTCTTCTTTTGAAGCACTCAAACATAAAGTCATTCTCTCGAATCGCTTCACCAACTACCATGAAATGGTAGGATAAAAGTGTTTAGGCTAGGTAGGGATTTGTGGTGCAAATGAACAAAAAGGCTAACTATATAAATAGGCTCAAAGTGGCAATCTTGTGATAAATATTTTTGGGCACATGCTTCTTTGGCCATGGTGGTAATTCTTCCTAATGCCTCAATCCATTCCACCCCGTTGTGAGCTAACAAGTAGCATCGAGAGGTCTCAAGCAAGGTCTAGATACGCAATGTCATGAAATTGTACACACATGAAAGAATAAGTGAATGAACAATGCAAATAGTATAGATATAGGCACAAAAGCTCACAAATAAGGCATGCTAGTCAATCAAATCATCTATATGTTTCTCTAATTATGATGAACCAACCTAACCATAGGCTGTTTCAGTGGTCTGGAGAGCAGTCTGGTCCAACCGAACACTGGATATATTGGTCTGCTACTATCGCTATCGGTCTCGCCTATCTGCAAAACAGATGAAGGTCAGAAGGAAGGCCGGGTGTGGCGGCCTTTAACGCTCTAATGCCTAAGTCAATATCAAATAAGATAGTGATAGTAGAACAGTTACCTCTTTAGGTTGTTAGAGATAGCCTTAATGTAGGAGGTTTGTGGGAGCTTGGCTCCATTTCTTTCGATGTGGGATGCTTGGGATCCTGATATCGCCCCGAGGGGTATCGGAACCCCCAGCTGGGTGCTTTCCTCGGTGGCATATTGGTGATACGAGTCTTTTGCTTCCGATACTTGTGCTTAAGAGGTATTTGCATACCAACAAGTCTCCCAAGTCCCCGGTCAAGAGTTCTCTTGGGTGGGGAGTTTGTCGTTGGTAAACGTATCTGAAGTTCAAGGCGAGTTTATACCACATGGCTTCGGTACAACCATTACCCCCCAGTCCCCTAAGTCCCCACTTAAGAGGAGTCTTGGCTGGGGTGACTGAGTTGTGTTGGCATTCGGCTTGGTGTCATTATTGGGAATCGGTGGTGCGGTTGCATGCATCTTTTAGCGCATAGGCTATGCCCTAGTGACACGTGTGGTGAGCTTATTTGTTTCCGTGTACTGGGATCCGTAACGTGCAATAATGGCGGAGTGGTGAGCAGCCGAGGCGACGACGCACAACTTCTGTAATGCCCAGGGATGTCGGACAAGTGGTGAGATCTGGGGTTGTCATCCTT
Organism: Rosa multiflora; assembly: GCA_002564525.1. Classification (NCBI taxonomy): domain Eukaryota; kingdom Viridiplantae; phylum Streptophyta; class Magnoliopsida; order Rosales; family Rosaceae; genus Rosa; species Rosa multiflora. The sequence goes on along the minus strand of BDJD01012260.1, from coordinate 42,031 downwards.
GCACGTCCAACGGTCCCAGTGTTCTCGAGTTCCTTATATAAGGACAGAGGAGAGATGTAGGGATGGTTACTGTGCCTGCGTTCGCGTTGGAGCTTGAGAGAAGAACTGGGTGAGTTTGGGGTCGTAGTTGTGTGGAGAGCTTTTGATTGGTCGTGGAGTGGTCATCTTCATCTTTGTATTTCGATCGGAGGAGTGAACAGGTACATTGTCTCTTGACTTTTTTGGGTTTATCTGAGGGTATTGGTGTGCGTGGGTCTTATGAGGGGTCACATTCCGGGAAAGCGATTTACCGGCAGGTTCTGGGTTGCGTTAGGTTTGGCGAGGTTTTGGAGGGGTTGGATTTTAGGTTGAGCTGAGTCTCATTTGGTTGCTTTGGGTGGGGCTTGAAGATTTGAAATTTTGCAGGGCAGTCCGGAGGAAGGCAATATAAAAAGAATACGACCGGTCAACTATTTATATCGCTCAGAGTATGGCGCGTGAGAACCGCAATCGCGCTAGGTGAGAGGGATCCTCTTGTGGAGGGGAAGGAACCTCCTGTGGCGGTGTTGGTGCATCTCGTAGAGGGGGAGAAGGTGCTGCTCCCAATCGCGGTGGAAGTGGTTCCCGCAGGGGGGCCGTGGGTGATCCTCGGGGAGTTGGTGAGGGCAATGCCAGAGGAGGTGGTGGGGGAGCTTTGCGAGGGAGTATAGGGGGGAGTGCCTGAGAAAGTGGCGAGGGTTCGTCTCGCGGAGTTCTGGGTAGGATTGAGCGACCCGTGGTGCCCGATGTACCCAATGTAGATGATGCCGAGGTGTCAGAGATCCTGCATACGCCCCGTGGGCGATTGTGCATTGGCTATACACCTATTGATCAGCAGGGTCCAAGTATGACGGAGGAGCAGATTGTCGAAATGAGGGCCACTTGGGCAATTCCGGACAACTCCTATTACGCCCGTTGAGGGATGGTGAGGCATATAGTCATCCCGGGTTGGGCTGGGCAGGCTTTTATGAGTATCAACTCAGGTGTGGGTTGACGTTCCCGTTACCAGAGGAATTACAGTATCTGCTGTCTTGCTTGAATATATTGGTAGGGCAGCTATCACCCAATGCGTTGAGTCAAATAATGGGAGTATTGCTGCTGTGGAAGTTGAGCAAGTTGCTGTGTCCCAATATCGGCGAGTTCAATTCTATGTTCAAAATGCACTACTCGACTAAAGCTGGCGATAGTGGGTGCGTGAATTTTAGGGCGCATGGCAGCGCCATTATAGAAGACTTGTCGTCGAACATTTATGCGCGCTGGCGGGGGAGGCCGTGCTTAGTAGGCGGCCGGTGGCAGAATCCGGATATGGTGCACCAGGCCCTGAGCCGGTTCTAACCCATCTATGAGTATCGTGATTGTCTTTTTGGTGGGTTTCTTGTGTTTGGTGTATACTAATAGTGTTTTTGTGTATCGTAGTTAGGCAAGAGGTGAATTGACCACGCTGGAGTGGAAACGTGTGGTGAGGGTGATGGGTGCATTTTTGAAGGGGTCGAGGGGGTTCTATCGCTTGTGTAGGCTTCCGATATAGTAGAGATTTGAGTTGGGGAGGTTTCCGGGTGAGGGGTTCTCCTTTTGCTTAGTGTGCTGTCGTATGCTGTGTTATCCTTATTGATATTGTTTGTTTATTTCACAGCGGATATGCCGAGCAAATCACCGAGCAAGAGCGACGCCCCATATGCTGATGTTGACCCTGATACTATTATTCCAGGGTTATTGCGAGAATCGCAGAAGGCGAGGCTAGTGGACTTTGACATGCCAGATACGGTGCGTGTGACAGATCACCGGGTAAGTATGTCGCTACCCGATGAGATGTATCTGAGGTTTTCCGATGCCGTTCTAGAGTATCTCAATCAGTTGGCCGAGGAGGAGGCTGCAGCAGAGGGGCACGAGGTTCACGGTGCTCAGGAGCCGACTCGAGTTGCCTAGGAGTAGCCTATGCAGGCTGGAGAGGTGGGTGAGCTTCCCCAAGTGTACTTGGGAGAGCGTTAGTCTCCCGAGACTCGGGAAGTGATGAGGCAATCCCCTCGGGCCTCGGCAAGAGGGGATGATCTTGGTGATGTGGTTCGGGTCTTGGAGCCCGCGGTGGAGGTGGAGATCTCTGTTGAGGAGTTGCTGGAGGAGGTGGAGCGGCGCTAGAGCGATACTAGTACTCGTGCTCTCCTGGTGTAGGACGCGGTTCTAGGGCAGCTGGAAACCTTTTTTGGTGATGAAATTGGCGATCCTGTCTCTTGGGAAGTCATCACTGTGGATAGTGGAGAGGCGGAGGTGACCAGCCAAGCCATTAGTGAGATAGGTCTACCAATTGAGGTACCTGAGGTGCAGCCCGAGTCTGGAGAGGGTATAATCGGGGTTGTTCAAGTAACCGAGGCGGGAACCTAAGATGGCTAGGGGGATGGAGTCTGAGTGTTGGAGACTTGTGCTCTTACGGATGGGGTTGGGTAGAGGAAGAGGATGGCCTTGCAGCTTAGTCTCCGAAGTCCCCCCGTTGGTGTCGCTATTGACACTCGTGGTAGTAAGAGGTCTCGGGTTAATAATGTATCGCACTCGAGATCTACGAGTGGGGGCTCGCGAGGAGGTGCCCGGGGGTCTCACGCGTACATTATGTGAGATTGGGATCACTGACGGCGCCATCCTTCATATGGTTGCTGACCTGCAGAACTGTCATCGCGACCGCAATCGCGTGAGTGCAGAAGATCCACGACTAGGGTACGGGGAGGCTCAAGAGAGGCTGATGAGGGTATGTATCGTTGTTGGTTTGCCTCTTCTTTATTGATGCTTAGTGAGTATATTAACATTGGTGTGTGATGCAGGCTGTGAACATGAATTACCATGCCTCGGGCGAGTTGGTGGCTCATTTTGATCAGGAGATAGCCCGGCTGCAGGGGGAGCTGACTGCTGAGAGGGAGCGGGCCCGTGGGTTACAGAATGCGTTAGACCAGGGTCAGGTGGAACGCGATGATATGAGGCGACCGATTGATGATGGGATAGCGAGAAGAATGGAGTTGGAGCGAGCACTCACTGTGGAGGAGGCTCGTCGCCAAGAGGCTGAGGATGCTATCGCTCCGTTGAGGGAGTCCAACCTAGATCTTATCGGGAAGCTGCAACGGGTGGAGGATGGTCTGAGATTGGTAGATCAGTTCAGGGCCCGGGTGAGCAAGGCTGAAGAGCATCTGCAGGACTTGGAAAGGCAAGTCCGAGAATGCGATGTCGAGTTGGAGCTTCAGGCGGCCACCTTGGAGAATTTGGCTCCTTATCCCGATCGTGTTATGGATTTGGAAGGGCAGGTTGGGAATCTGCAAAGGGAGGTTGAATGTCTACGAGATGTTGAGCTTGAAGCAGGCTAGAAGGAGGCACAGATGGAGCGGCTCAGGAAGGAGTTAGCCGAGCAACAGACTCGGTCTAGTAGTTTTGCAGAAGAATGCATTTGCCTGCGCACTGCTGCTGAGACACACCGGGACAAGCTCCACAAGGCTAGTCGGGATGGGGCGGACAAGGCGCTGGATCTCTATCTCCGGTGAAGTCGTTTCCAAGAGAAGATAAACAAAACCTTCTCGGATGGGGTCTTGCACTCGATTAAAGATGGTATCGTTGCGGGTGAATTGACCGAGAGAATATGGTGCGTGACATGCAGGCCAAGAAAGCTGCGAGATAGTAGTCCAATGCAGTGAGTGGTGGTCGGAGTTCTGGGATCGTGATCCAGGAGCAGGCTGTGCCGGAGAGTGCATCGGGACAAGCGGGTGATCGCGAGGCGGAGGTTGGTACTGACGAACATGAGGCCCGTGGCCAAGAGGGCGAGGTCCAAGACGAGAATGTTGGGGAGCAAGTCGTGGTGGAGGAGCGAGATTGAAGGGAGGAGCAGGCATGTAGTGCCGAGGGCGAGACCTAGTTGCCCCCCTCCTTGTTTTTGCTAGCAATATTGTTTATTTCCTTGTAAATGCATTGAATTTTGGTGAGATATTTTGACCGAGTGGTTTGACTTTTGGAGTGCCCGCTTGGTATTGGGACACGTGAAATTTATGGGGAAGAGATATTAGTGGGCGATAGTCCCCCGTGCGTTGAATATATTTATTGCTTTGTTGATTGGATGTCTGTCATTAATGTAGGTCATTAAGGCGACGCGACGATTGGTCGTCTGGAGTCGGTTGGTGGTGGTGGCATTCCCCTATAAATAGGCTGGGGTAAGGAGATGGGTTTATCATATTTTCAACATGGCGTTTTCTTTGTTTTTCATTGTGCTCCTGCTTTGAAATCTTTTTCTTCCCTTTAGGCACTGTGTGCTTCCAGATTTCTGGGCTTTATAGCTTAATCTCATCTTGGGTTACGGGCTTTATAGCCTAATGTCACAAGGACTCGGCTTCATCACCCCGTTAGGGATTGCGCAATATATGCCCCTGCGAAACTGAAAAGTCGTCCAAGTGAGAAACCCATGGACTAAGATCATTGGAGGGGCGGCAGGCTGCAATGATGGAGATCGGGTGGCGATATGGCTGAGAGTGGTGCGGTGCAACTACCCTCCAGTCTTTCGCACCAGAACTCGGCCAGCCTATCAATCCTCAAATTCAGTTATCTTCTTCTGAAGCTCCTCGAATTCCAGAGAATCAAACTTTATCGGAGCCAGCCTGTACCAGACTCGGGAGGACAAGCGAGGACAGTTGCATTTGTATCGTAGTTTTTTGAATATGTAATACGTTATCGTGTATCACATTTGTATGGAGTATCAATTGGTGTATCGTTATTGGCCGCAAAGCCCTTTGTAATAAACATCCTTTTTGGAGTATGTATCGTCTTGCATTGCTCTTGCCTCTTTTATTTTGAGATGAGCTTTTAGCGTGTATCGCCGTAGTGGAATGCGAGTGTAGGCGCCATATTTCAAGGCAGTATAATCAATGCTAGAGGTGGGAGCGAGTGGTGAGGCTTTGATATCAGGCAATTTCGTTTGGCGTGGCATCGCATTGGCATTGGCCATTGCAGCCTTCCATCCCTTATTGTTGCAGTGTTTTAAGGGGCTCTCGAATCACGATGTGTCGTGTAGTAATAACTTTTTTTGTGGTGAGGTATTGCCCGTCATTCATTCAGTTGATTCATGGCGAAGTATAGCGTAACATGCATGAGTTCACTCGTGGAGATGTATCGCGTATCGTCAATTCATTCATGCATTTGATCGCAACTGGCAGCGTAAGGGGTCGCGAGGGACAGCATTGTGCTGTATCAACAGAACCGGCCGTGAGCGATATCGCATTGTTATGCATTCGAGCATTGGTCGACGTATCGCGTAGCTTGCATTCGTGCATTCATTGGTGTTTCGCGTAACGTTCATTCATTGATTAGTGTCTTGCATAACATTCATTCATTGGATTGCACCTGGCATCGCAAGGGCTCGTGAGGGATAGTATTGTGCTGTGTCAACGGAACCGGCCGTAACGGTATCGCATTAACATTCATTCATTCATTCATTCATTCATTCATTTGAGTATCGCGTAATACTCATTCATTGATTGGCGTATCACGTAATATTCTTTCATTGATTGGCGTATCGCGTAACATTCGTTCTTTGGATCACACCTGACATCACAAGGGCTCGCGAGGGACAACGTTGTGCTGTGTCAGCGAAACCGGCCGTGAGCGATATCGCATTAACATTCATTCATTAGCGTATCGCATAATATTCATTCATTGATTGGGGTATCGCGTAACATTCGTTCATTGGATCGCACCTGGTATCGCAAAGGCTCGCGAGGGACAGCATTGTGCTGTGTCAGCGGAATCGGCCGTGGACGATATCGCATTAACATTCATTCATTCATTGGATCGCACTTAGCATCGCAAGGGCTCGCAAGGAACAACATTGTGTTGTGTCAGCAGAACCGGCCGTGGCCAATATCGCATTAACATTCATTCATTGGCGGCATATTACATAGGCAATAAGTTGGGATTGCTGTACAACGTTCCCTTGCCTGTTATGTGTTACGGTGGCCATCGCAAGGCCTATGGAGATAATAACGGGAGAGATGTGACCGATCATAGGTCGAAAGTCGATAAGCGTTAACATTGTACTGATACGTTGAGTGGGTGTGGCGATGAGGAGCGTTGCATTCATTACGAGAGCAGTCGAGATAGGGGTCATCATTTGGCCCGCGGGCCTAAAAGCCCATGGGCGCCTGCCCGGCCCGGCCCGCAGCAAAGCCCATCTCGGCCCTGCCCTTTGGGCACGATGCAGGACTAGGGCGGAGGGTTCAAAGCCCAGGCCCGGCCCGTTATATGCCCATTAAAGCCCGCCCGGCCCGGCCCGGCCTTATAAGCCCGCCCGAAAGCCCATTCAATTTTTGTATTAATATATTTTTATGTAGTTCTATTGAACTAATTATTGCATTAGGCCATATGTTTTTTTAATTTTGTATTTTATTTTGTTCAATCGTTAACATATCATCATTTTTTCATAGCTTTTTGTATTTTTTTTTAACAAAATAATATGACATATAAATATAATGGGCCCGGCCCTGCCCACCCAAAAAAGCCCGGCCCGGCCTTAAAAATCTCGTAAGGGCCTTGATTTTTAAGAGAAACCCGGCCCGAAAAAAAAAAAAAAAAAGTTTTGGCCCTGCCGTGCCCATTGACGACCCCTAAGTCGTGATATATGTAATATAATAGCATATAATACTGCGCGGAGGCAGCTGCAAAATACAATTGACTAAGAAAGGTAAAAGGAGATAATATTGACGCTTACAATCATTGGGGGGGGGGGGCGATAGCACTGCGGAGGTGAGCTTGGAACCCGTGCCCTATTTGAGGTAGTATCGGAGATGCTGGGCGTTCTACAGATGTGGGAGGGTGATACCATCCGCTCCCCTCATGTAGAAAGTTGTGGGTCCGACGGCCTAGATGATTTCGTATGGCCCCTCCCATGTGGCCTTGAGTCCTGTTGGGGTTGGCAACTTTTTCCTTCATCGCCCAATCCCTCACAGAGAGGAGGCGAGGCAGGACTCTGGCGTAATAATAGCCGGCGATGCGCTGCTTGTTGTTGATGTTCCGCAAATGGGCTCGCTCGCATCGCTCTTCCAGGAGGTCCGCGTCAAGGTTCAACTCTTTCGAGTTGGTGAGCGGGTCGAAGCATGCGACTCTCTCTCTATGCACCTCCTGTTCGACAGGAATCACAGCCTCGGTGCCGAATGATAAGCAGAAAGGGGATTCTCCATTGGCCTCTATTGGGGTTGTTCTTATAGCCCATAGCACCTCGGGGAGTTTTTCAGCCCATAAGCACTTGGCATCGTTGAGCCTCTTTTTTCAAGTTTTGCTTGATTATCTTATTGACAGCTTCGACTTGGCCTTTTGTCTGTGGGTGAGCGGGGGAGGCGTATCGAATCTGCATGCCATACTGGCCAACGAAGTCCCTGAGAGTATAGTTATCGAACTGGGCACCGTTGTGGGTGATGATGGTCTCGGGGATCCCGAATCGACAGTATATGTTCTTCTATAGGAAGTTAATGACCTGAGCAACTGTGATCTTGGCTAAGGTCTCGGCCTCGACCCACTTGGTGTTGTAATCCACTGCGACGATGGCAAACTCGAGCTGTCCTGGTGTTGTTGGGAACTTGCTGATGAAGTCTAGACCCCACTAGCAGTATGCCCAAGGGGCGATGATGATCGAGAGTGGTACCAATGGTACAAGAGGGGAGTTGGCGAACTGGTGGCATTTAAGGCAGGCGCTAGCGATGCGTTTCACGTCTTGTTCAATGATGGGCCATTAGTACCCTATACGTAGTGCCTTAAATGCCAGGTTCCTAGCACCTGCATGATTACCGTAAATTTCGCTATGCAGCGATAGTAAGACTCGTTGTCCTCCTCGAGGGAGATGCATTTTAGTAGGGGGAAAGATCTGCCCTTCCTGTATGGTTTGCCTTCTCGTACCTTGTACAGTGTTGCTCTTCTACGGAGCCTGGTGGCGATAACCTTGTCTTGGGGCTCGATACCCTTAGAGAGGTAATCGATAAATGGGTCCATCCATGAAGGTGGACGCTCGTTCTCGGTCAGGAATATCTCCGAGAATGGCTTATCGAAGCTTGGTTTGTCTAGAATTTCCAACTTGAGATTTCCTAGATCGGTGTCTGGGGCCGATGTAGCCAACCTGGCAACCGCGTCTGCCTTGTTGTTCTATGCTCGAGGGATCAGGGCGATTGTATGGTAGATGAGGCATCGCTGGAGTATGGTCTTGGCGAGAGATTGGTAGTGAGATAAATGCGGATCCTTAGATTGGAAATCGTCGCCAACCTAGTTGACAACGAGTTGGGAATCACTAAAGATTGCCTGTTTCGTGACGCCTAATTCCTTGGCCAGTTGGATGCCAGCTATCAATGCTTCATACTCGGCTGCGTTGTTTGAGGCCTTGAACTTGAATTGTAACGCATACTCATATGTGTTCCCCTCTGGGTTAGTCAAGACCACCCCGGCACCACTGAGCTTACTGTTGGAGGATTCGTCCATGTGGAGAATTCATGTGGGCGTGGCATGGGGTTTTGGGACGGTCTCGTCTGAGGGCGCGACATCTTCTAGGGGTATGAACTTGGCGATGAAGTCAGCAGCGACTTGCCCTTTGATGGCCGTACGTGGCGTGTAATGAATGTCGAATTCGCCGAGTTTGATGGACCATTTTACCAGTCTTCCTGAAGATTCCAGTTTTTGGAGAACTTGTTTGAGAGGTTGGTTGGTCAGGACGTGTATCGTGTACACTTGGAAATATTGCTGTAATCGCCGGGTGGCCGTGAGGAGTGCGAAGGCGAATTTCTCAATATCGGAGTACCTGGACTCGGCATCATTGAACCCTTTGCCGGTGTAATAGACTAGCAGCTCATTGTTATCTTCTCTCCTGACCAGGGGGCGTTGGTCGCGGTGACGGACACGGCGAGGTATATGTACATGGTCTCTCCCGGGATAGGTTTCAAAAGGGTGGGTACTGATGCTAGGTAGTCTTGGAGGTCTTGGAAAGCCTTGTCGTGTTCTGGTCCCCAATTGATAGTCTCGGTATGGTGAGCTTTAAGGAGCTTGAAGAATGCTGCACACTTGTCGGTTAAGCGTGATATGAATCGGGCGAGAGCGACAACCTTCCCAGTGAGGGATTGGACCTTATTCCTGATTTTTGGTGGTGCCATGTCGAGGATTGCCTATACATTCTTGGGGTTGGCCTCGATGCCCCTCTCGATGCCAGGTCTGAAGTTAGAAGTACATCTCGCCTGCCGTGTCCCCTTCCGACAGTCAGGGAGTTGCATTGTCTTTCGAGCTCTTGATCGCCTCTGATGGTGAGGATGCCCTCCGGGGTGGGTATCTTCATCATCATCATGTGTCCTGCCATAAACCATTGGAGTCCCCATATGGTGTCGAGACCCTGGATGACGTTTTAGGAGGAGGGGCAGTCGACGATGATGAAATGTGCCGTCATGGTGGCGATAGTGCTGCCGTCGCCCAGTGTGATCCACAAATTATCAGATCCCAAAGGCTATGTAATTTCTCCTGCGAAGCTGATTAGGGGTTCATGGTATGGGGTGATTTTCTTCCGATCTCGGTTGAGGCCTTCGTAGCAGCTGTAGAACATGACGCTTACTGCTGCGCCACTATCGACCAAGACACTGTGGCATCGATAGTGGTCGATGACCATGATAATTAAGAGTGGGTCGTTATGGTGCTTTTGGAAGGTTATCGATGCCACAGTGTCTTGGTCGATAGCGGCGATTGAAGGCTATCGAGTTCCATTCGACCTGGAGGGTGAGGCAGCCATGACTGAGTCCTAATATCTGCTGGCCCCAAGGGCATTGGTGCTTTTGTGCATGGTGAGTCTCGGGTATCTGTGGGGATTGCGATATTGCGAGAGTTGGCCACTCTGAATGAGGTGCTTGATGGCATTTTTCAGTGCCCAACAAATATTGGTGGGGTGGCCAGACTCCTCATGATATGTGCAGTATTTGCCGTTATCTCGCGGTTTTTCTTGGCCAGGCTTGCGCCGTGGTGGGCATGGGATGATGTCCTTATGATTGTTCTAGATGTCCTCATAGGAGGCAGTGAGGGTGGTATAAATCTCTTATCAGGGTGCCACGGATTTCTGGTCATCCCCGTGTCGGGTGCCACAGTATGGTGCATCGCAATGTCGACTACTAGAGTTGTACTTTGGCTTCTCGGGGCTCTTGTCGTCCTATCGCTGTAGCCTTGTCACTCTCGTAGAGCCCTGTCACTCGACTGGGGAGGTTTGTCTCGGTTGGTGTCTTTGTTCCTGGTATCGGGGTTGCTCGCTTGAGGTATGGTGACCGGGTGCGCATTGGTGTTGTTGTCGCGGCCGAAAGTATCGTACTCGGCTTGAGCGAAGGCAGTAGCGGCATCGAGGAGGTCATCATATGTTGCAGGGGGATTGGTGTTGATTTGCAGCTAGAAGTATCCAGGCTGGAGTGCTTTCTTGAATGTCGATGCCTCTAGGGCCGGGTAGAGGGAGCAGCACTGAGTGGCCTGCTTCTGCCAAGGCGAACAAAGTCTCGCAATCGCTCATTTGGTCGTTGCTTGAGACGAAATAGGTAAGGTGTAGTGCGATTCCCACCGCCGCACAGGATGAATAGTCGCAGGAACTTGTCCCTTAATTCTTAGAAACTATCAATGGAGTTGGTGGGTAGGTTGAGGAACCAGCGCAAGGCCTAGTCCATCAAAGTTTCCTCAAACACATGGCAGTCCATGGGGTCGGTGTATCGCATTCCGTGGAGTATGGATTGGAAGAATTCTAAATGGTGGTATGGGTCTCGGGTCCCATTATACTTTTCGATCTTGAGGGGCTTGGCCTCTGGTGGGCCCTTCTCGGCCTGTATGCAGGGGGTGAAGGGTCCTGTCTTTCCCTGGAAACCAGCCATAATCGGCTGCCAGCCAGCTCTGCTTTCGGCTCTTTCCACTCGTGCTTGTAAGGAGGCGATGGCCTCGCTCATTTGGTGCAACAACCGAGTATTCAGATTTGGTGGAGGTATGTTGGTAGTCGTAGCAGTGTTGACATCCGAGGTTCCCGACGCGCCGGCGGTTGGTTGGGGACTCGGTGCTGCGCCGAGTTGGCCTGAAAAAAGGGGGGAGGTCAGGTAGATCACCGGAGGGTCGGTGCTGGTATTGCCATGAGCGGGGCCAGCAGGGCTTCCCGACGTGGGATTCGGGGGCATGAAGGTACCAACGAGGCCTGTGGCGGGGTCCTCAGTGAGCACTTGCCCGGGTATCGGGGTGTTCTGCGGGATGACTCTGTCCAAGGTGTCGTCATGCGCGACCCGCCGTTGGAGTGCCTCTCGTAGGGTCCGATTATTGTTGGTTATATTTTCGACTTCCCGGCGGGCTGCCATGGCCGTTGCGCACTAGGCTTCGACCTGTGCACCCGTCTTCATGAGGTCGCGCATCGCTATCTGTAGCGCGGTGGTTGGATCAGTAGTTATGACCGACCGAGTCTCAATGTTCGGGCTCTAAAACTCTAGGGTACGCTGGACCTCGCGGGTCGTTGTCTCGCTATGCGGATAGTCGCTGCTGGTATCGAGATTGCTGGTAGCCATTGATGTGTTGTCCTGCCAATAAGGGCGAGGGGAGTCCTTCTAACGCCAAATGTTTCAGTGGTCTCAAGAGTAGTCTGGTCCAACTAAACACGAGATATATTGGTCTGCTGCTATCACTATCGGTCTCGCTTATCTGCAAACAGACGAAAGTCAGAAGGAAGACCGGGTGTGCCAACATTCAATGCTCCGATTCCTATGTCAGTATCAAATAAGATAGTGATCATGGAAATTGATAGTAGAATAGTTACGTCTTTAGGTTGTTGGAGATGACCTTAATGTAGGAGGTTTGTGGGAGCTTGGCTCTGTTTCTTTCGATGTGGGACGCTTGGGATCCCTATATCGCCTCGAGGGGTATCGGAACTCCCAGCTGAGAGCTTTCCTTAGTGGCGTATTGGCAATACGAGTCTTGTGCTTCTGATACTTGTGCTTAAGAGGTATGTGCATACCAACATATGTTATGTGTACACATATAGTCAAGCATAGATCGCATATACACTTGATCACAAAACAAATTCAAAGTCCTAGATCATGCTCAATCTATCCACAATCACAAGAAGCTAAGTTCATATCTTGTCATTGGGGTTGGAAAAAGGCATTAACCACTAAAATATATTTACAAAAAGCTAATCTAAAAATGGAGAATATTTTTGATATATATATATATATATATATATATATATATTTGAAGATAATAGGCCCAAGTCCTCACCCTCACACTTAAAACCAATATTGTCCTCAATGTTGTTAAGTGAGCTCGAAAGCTAAAATCCATGTTGTATTTAGGCATGAGAGTGAAGTTTGGGCAAAGCAGAGAAATGATGGTGGGAAATCACCTTGCTTTCTGCCACACATATTAATCAGACCACATTTTTATTGTTTCTCGTCATATGATTACTATATGTTGGGGGAAAAATTTGGGTTTGAAGTGGGGTTTGGCACCACAAACATATTGGGAAAATGGCCGCTCAATTATGTTAGGGTCATACAACAGTTTTATTCTTAAACATCTTCTGAACTAGTTCATTATACCATATCAGACGACAGCTTTTATAAAAGTGACGTACAAAAAAATAAAAATCAATCAAACGACAGAAAACTATGATGCGTCGTATGAGAGGTGTCGTCTAATTCAATTTTTGTAGTAGTGAAGACACAAAAATTAACTATGAAAATGAAAATCTAAATGCAGAGAAAAGTTACGGAAAAACCCTTTTGTCGACCCTCCATTGCTCACGACCTTAGGAGAAGACCAATAAGAGACACCAACCTCAAGGTACAAGGCCTTGACTTCCTTAACGTAGGCTCCATAATAGCTCTAGGTGCTCATGTAAAGATCAACTCCATTGAGAAAGATATAATGTCCAAAGAGCAATGCGTCACGCAATAGGCTCACTTCAAAGAATAAGGACCAAGGTCCTTCATTAAGATCATGGCCTTGAAAACATCCAACACACTCTATTACTGCCTATATATTACCCTCCAAAGATTTAATGAAGTGCAAATAAGTTCAACCAACCCGAGTGAACAAAAACTAGTGAGTGCAGAAAACTTCCATCAATGTCCTTTCTGTCTTGAAATGTCCATATCTTAGACTCAGAGGAAGATAAATATGTTAGACCACTTAATTGGAAAGTAGACTAAGAGATATTTCTATCCATATAAAGTTAGCCACCTAGCTTCAACTGAAAAAAAAAATCTATAGCTGGTCAAAGTTGCCAGATTGCAATGAAGACTGCTGCTGACCCTCAATCACCAAAACTGCAATATCTGAAGCTCCAAAGGTACAAAGAGGGTGAGACTAACTGAAAATGAAAGTAGACTCATGAAGATACATACAGTTAAAATTTTACAATTTTACAAGAAAATCAATTATGAGTCAAAAATCGTTGGCCTCCAAACTCACTGATTTGTTCTGTAGTTTCTGATGTGCCCTGTTTCTGACCTTTGTCACTTGGAATAGAAAATCTGAAGCTAGGAAGGTTCAATTTAAAAACTGTTGTACTGGCATATAGAAGACAAGTGAAGATACATCTTTGAAAATGTTTAGCTCCAAATAGCTTGATATGTAGAGGGTGTAGCTTCCCAAAGTCACTATACAGATGATATTTCTGTTCTGACCTCCATGCATTGACCATTGAATTACTAGAGTTCTAGTGAACAACAAGGCTGAAATTTGGGCAATACATAGTAGACACGCTAGGGAATATCTCCAAAATAATTCAGCTTAAAATGGCATGTATATATGAAACTTTAGTCACCCAAAATGAATTAAAATTTATGGACAGAAACTGCTCACTATCACATTTATTCTTTCTTCACGCTTCCAACTCTGAACACCTCCCATCCTTCCAAAAAGATGGCTAAATAGCCTTATTGATGCAAAATGAACAAGTAAATTTCAAAATCACCTAGGGTTGTCTCCCTAGAAGCGCTTGTTTTTAAAGACCTCAAGCCGGTTTATAGAACTTGGTCTCTTCAAGGCAGCTCCTTCTTTCCACCACCACCCACACAAGCCTTAGTTGAATTAGAACCTCCACAAGATGGTGCAAGAAATTTGATGGTCACTGCAGTGTTCCACTCAAGATACCCTTTCTTCTTCTTCTTCCTCTTTTTCAACCCACAAATCTCCCCTATTGTTTTGATTTGATTATTTTGCTCCTCACTCAATACGAGATCCTCATTAACATTTATCTCGTCAAGAGTAGAAATTGCAAACACTTGGCAAGAGATGAAGAATTAGAAACTAATGGCTCTCGGTTGTATTGTGGGACTTGGTTCAATAGGCCAAAAATTCTCTCTCTTTGCTTCATTGCCTTTGACTAAGTTAATAGAAAGCACACTTTTTACCACCTCTGGAGGGTAAATGGGTTCAAGCCTCTTGAGTAGTACTTTTTTGCCCAACACCTTCATTTTGATAGTGCCTTTTTGAACATTAATTTTTATCCCCATGGTTGCCATAAAAGGTCTACCAAGAATGATGGGTATGTCCTTGTCACAATGAGGTTCATCATCCTTATCCAATACCATCAAATCCGTCGGTAAGTAGAACTTGTCAACCTTGATCAACACATCTTCAATAACATCCATAGCTCTAATAATGCTTCGGTCGGTAAGTTGCAAGTATATAGGAGTAGCTTTAATAGGCCCTAGATCAAGTTTCTAAAAAGTTTCAAAAGAAATAATGCTAACACTTGACCCAAATTAATAGGAACATGGGAGTGTCGGGTGATTCACACTAACTATCTTGTAAATATCGATGTCAATTTCACAAATGCATGCATTTCCTATATGTGTTAAGTCTCGTATCTAGTACCGGTCAAGGCTACTAAACCAATTATCCTTTCGGTGTATCGATTATGTTGGTTAGGACCACAATCAACTCTCTAACTTAGACATTACGCTCGTCAAGGCTGCAATATCTAAAATTAGAGGCCTAGAGAGCAAGATAATAGAGACCCAAGCAAGCTTAGCTACAATTAAGCTAGATAATAGTCACCACATTTGAATCCTAGATGCAACAAGACTAATAAGTTGTCAATTTATCAATCTATTCATCACAATTACCCATAACGTAATTTCAAAGGTTGACAATGCTTAGAAACATGCTTCTAAAGACCAATAAATTCGGATTTACAACATACACAATAGAAATTGCATTTATTAAAAGTAAATCATCATTATTTATACAAGATTAGTTAGGGCTTCACAACCCTAACTCCCAAAATTAAACTACTCACAATCCATTATCAAATACATAAGAAATTAAGAGAAATGATAGAGGAGAGAGGGAACACAAGCTAGGCTCACAATTTGTTATACGCCAATATGAACCCAATTTGAAATTTAGCCCCCACTCTTTACAAAAGCCAAAATCCTTTTGTGGTGATGAAGCCTTGATGATGTGAAGTGAAAGAACCTTGGATTTCCCTTGAAATATTTGAAAAGAATGAAAATTGGGGATGAAAAGTTAATGGGAAGAGTGAGTCAAAGAGATATGGAGGTGGGTTGTGACACTGTTCGAGGTGGTTAAAGGGAGATGGGTCGAATGAATTTATATCAGGGTCTGTGTCGTGTGAAGGTGGAAAGGAAGGGAATTGAGTGGATGAGGGCACGTGTGAAGGGAAAAGCTGATGGGATTTTTGGTTAATTGGAATGGGGAACACGTGCAGCACATATAGCCAAAATATTGGCTAACAATTATGTTTAATTAATTGTCCCACTTCTCTTCACTTTCTTTAATTCTCCTTTTCATTCAATTTTTATTGGAGACAATGAGATTCTGCTCCCCTTCATGACATCGATCACAGTTGATTTGGTGTTGACTTGTTGTCTTGTTTTGTCGGAAACTCTAATTTGCACCATTTTCTTTCGGTTTCTGCAACTTCGCTTTTTCCCTATAAACAAATAAAATTGGATTAATTACATATTAATTAAATTGAAAATTAGCTTAATTCTAGTATTTTAGATATAATTACACGTATAAAAATGCGTGTAATCACAAACCACTGCAAAGTAGAGAGAAAGGGCCGTAAAAATTGTTAACATGAGCTGTATCATATCAATTAATCTTTATTATGGTTTATTTTGTGTATCAATTAACATTAATATTATAGTTGACTTAGATCAGCATTGATTACCTTTCTTTATATGTACATGGTTGTAATACTATATAAACCTCCTTGAGAGATGAATATACTTATGACATTATTCCCATATAGTTTAAGATGGTATCAGAGCATTACGCTCTTGAGACCTAAATTTTTCATACCCAATTCCGCTGCCGAAATACCAATTTCATAAGGATTGTTTGAAGTTTTCATTTTACAAATACTACTACCAATACCATACACATACTGTACTTACACGTACTTACATGAGCATTTGCCAAGCATAATTAGTTATAATGAGCCACACTCATGCTACCACCAGCGGTACTAATTCCCGCCAGCGGGGTGACCTACGGAAACACAGCCAAGCAGGCTACCGCTTGAGCCCTGGCTCACCCCGAGATCACCGCCGATGCGCCGCGTCAAGATGGCATCACAAGCTCCAGAAGCTGGGAACTGAAGCACATCAGTCCCACATCGAAAACATGGAAGAGATCAACCTCTTCCCCATCTATAAAAGGTTTTCTCCTCTCTCCTCATTAATTACGCATTTACTACTCACCTATTGTTACTCTGTCAATATAAATAAATTGACTAACTTAGGCATCGAAGAAGAGAAGACCGCCCAACGCGGTCTCCCTCTAACACCGTTTTGTATTTCACTTGACATGTAGTGGAAGCTATGAGAACATTGCAAGTAGTAGTCCGCCCATCGGACTAGCGTTAACAAAGATTAAGCTACCGCTCAATCTTAAACATTAACATTGGTGCCGTCTGTGGGAATCCTTGAGCAAAAGGCCATCCCACCACAACACTCACCATGACTAACAGTAGTGGGGGAAATGCTGAGGAGCAGGCAGATCAATCTGCCAACCCCCATCCCACTAACCCCGCGGCTAACGATAACCCAGCATTTAACGTTAACCGAGCACTATTCAACACTCCGGTCAACCCTAGAGTGGAACCCCAAGGCTCATCCCAGGTCTCGCTGACCCAGACTACAGCGGAGGCACGACCAAGCAGCAGTCGCCCACCAGGACGGGATCTCGCCGCTATGTATGAGCTGGCATTGGCGGACCTACACAAGGTTAATAGAGAGCACGAACAAGAGCGCAAAGAGAAGGCCGAGGCCCAAAAGAAAGTGGCCACGCTCTTGTCAAAATTAGACGAGTTGAAAACGGTGCTGGAGGCAAACGCTAACCCAGCACAGAGCGAGCAATCACTGAGCACCAGACGTAGTTGACCCATTACCAGCGGAATGGTACCCGTACCAATCATACAAATGCAGGTACCGCCGAACCCAACAGAATTATTGGAAATGGGCCCACTTCCCCTGCCCCGCCTAATGATGGAACAAGAAGTGGAGTCACAACCGCACATTAACCGCTTGGTGGCCAGGGCCAGGATTGAGGACAATCCACCTGTCCCCAGGTGAGAGTTGGTTCAGCGGAATCTCCAGGCAGGACCCGTTGATAACACAACGGCCCTAATCCTAGAAAGAAAGACTAATCCGGGAGGAGACAGGAGCCCCAGCGCCAATTCCAAATCCACTCTTTACTTCTAGACCGGGACCATTCACCTCCAGGATCTTGCAAGCAGTCAGACCAGCATACACAAAGACACCAAAGATGTCACACTACAGCGGTATGACTGACCCATTCGTCCACATAGACACCTTCAAGAAAGTCACTAGCAAGAAGGGATTTGATGACGCCACCCTCTGCCACTTGTTCAGCGAAACATTGGATAGTGAGGCAATGAGTTGGTTCTTTGAGTGCCCACTGGGATCCATCGACTCATTCCAGGCATTACCAAATGCTTTCCTCTCTCGATTCATCCTCCTAGCCATCAGACATCATAACACAAGTTAATTATTCAAAGTCAAACAGGGCGACGAGGAGGCGTTGAAGGCATTTGTCACCAGGTGGCGGGCGATAGCATCTCAGTGCCGCGATCTTGACAAAAAAATGGCATTGGCAACCTTCAAGCAAGGACTCCTCAAGGGGCCATTTCTCTACCACCTCAATTACAACCACCCAAATGCCACGTATGACCACGTCATGGGTGAGGCAGTCATCCATGCACAAGCAGAATTCATCACGTATGGAGAAACCCCACCATCGTCGCCAACATAGGCAAAGTCCGCTCAGCCCTCCTCGAGCCAGCAGGAAACCGCTAGCAAAATCTCTTTTATGCAGCCAACTGACAAGAAGAGAGAGTGGCAACAGGACAACTACCAGAGCAAGCGGCAGAAGGACCAACATTACAACAAGGGAAACCGCTCATCCCATGGGGATAACCGCAACAAACCGACGGAGTCCTCTCAGCAGTACGCAGTGTTTACAGTCCTCACAGCCTCGTACGAGGAAATATACAACCAGTGCAAGGACCAGATTCCACCACTAACCCCAAGAAAATACCCAAGGGTGGGGAAGCCCAAGAACACTGGCAAGTTGTGCAAATACCACGAGGACAACGGTCACAACACCAACAATTGCAATGCTCTCAAAACAGCTATTGAGACTTTGTACTGTGATGGTAAGCTGGAACAATTCAAAGTGCGTCAACCGCTACCTGTGGTTGCCGACATTGAGCCCATGGGCGACATCAACACCATCGACGACGATGCTCCAATCACCAACATGTCTCATAGGGAAAGAAAGCGTTATGCACGCACTAAACACCCCAAGGAAGTTTGCAACATCTGCTATGAGAGATCCGCTAAACTTCTAAGATCTAGCTGGGAACCCAACACCTTCTCGGAGGAGGAAGAGCGCGGAGTACATCTGCCCCAAGACGATCCATTCTTGATCGATGCCATACTCGGCAAATGGTCAGTGGGAAGAGTCCTTGTTGACAGTGGATCAGCGGTCAATGTCATCTTCAATGGTTGCTACAACCAACTCCAGCGGAATAGAAAATTGCTCCAGGATCACGAGCCCCTGCTCAGCTTCTCTAGCGATGTCACATAGCCACTAGATTCTGATTACATGCGCCTGGAAATCTGCACTAGCCCATGTACGGCGGAAGTTCACACGGAGTTCATCGTTGTCGACTGCTTCAGTTCGTACAACGTCATCATTGGGCGACCAGCACTCAACAAACTTAAGTGCATCATCACCGGCTACATGCTCCTCATGAAGTTCCCCATACCCAATGGCACAGGCTGTGTGAGAGGAAGCCAATAACTGGCACGAGAGTGCTATTCAACTACTGTGGCATGGTCGACGCGCCGCCATGAAATCTTAACAGTAGGAAACCATGCATCGACACCAAAAAATTTTGAGGACCCTCGGGATGACGAGGAAAATATGTCCAAAAGGAGCCTGTCAACCCAGAAGCATCTTTGAGGGTCATCAGCATCTCTGACGAGCACCCTGAGTGGACCGTCTGTGTCGGCGCCTAGCTGGCACCAGAAGTAGCGGCGGAACTCACACAATTCCAATGTGACAACGCCGCTGTCTTTGCATGGTCCTAAGCTGATATGCCCGACATCTCCCCCGAGATCATCACACACAAGTTGAGCATCAAACCATCCTTCTACCCTGTGAAGCAGCGGCGGAGGGCATTCAATGAGGAAAGATACCGAGCTATCGGGGAAGAGGTTGCCAAGCTCCAGAACATTGGGCTCATCCGCCAGGTCAATTATCCTTGGTGGATTTACAACCTGGTCATGGTCAAGAAACCTAGCCGAAAATGGCCGATGTGAGTCGACTACAAGGCCCTTAACAAGGCATGCCCAAAGGATAACTTCTCAGTACCCCGCATTGATCAACTGATCGATGCAACCGCCGGCCATGAACTACTCAGCATGATGGACACATTCTTCGGCTATAATTAGATCAGGATGCACCCCAGCGACCAAGGGTGTACCACCTTCACCACCGACAAGGGACTATACTGTTACAATGTCATGCCCTTCGGGTTGAAGAACGCCGGTGTAACCCATCAACAGCTGATGAACACCATGTTCTCCGAGCATCTCAACAAAATCATTTAGGTCTACGTGGACGACATGTTGGTCAAAAGCATCAAGACCAGCGGACACGTGCCTCATAATCATATTCGCCATTCTCATGGCCTATGCCATGCGCCTCAACCCAGAAAAATGTTTTTTTTGGCGTCTCCGCCAACAAGTTCCTGGGCTACATCGTCAGTGAACGGGGCATTGAGGCCAACCCTGACAAGGTGCAGGCCATCCTCAACATGAAGGCTCCTGAATGGAAGGTGCACATTCAAAGCCTACAGGGAAAGCTGACTGCCCTTTCTCGGTTTATATCCAGACTCACCGACAAATGCCTCCCATTTTTCAAGCTGTTGAAAAGAACCCACAAGAAGTAATCGACTAGACCCCCGATTGTGAGGCGGCATTCCAGGGCCTGAAAGAATACCTGGCGGCAGTCCTACTCCTTTCCATTCCTATTCAGGGTGAAGTACTAGACATATACTTGACGGTATCACCAACAGCGGTAAGCTGCACCATTGTAAGACGAGAGAACCACGCGGAGCTCCCAGTCTTCTACGCCGGCAGGGGCATGAACGGGGCGAAAACAAGGTATCCCCCATTAGAGCAACTCACTCTCGCACTCATCGTCTCCTCCAAAACTTCCAAGCCCACACAATTCATGTCCTAACAAATCAACCGCTGAAGCAGGTAATGCAAAATCCTGAACATTTTGGCCGCCTCAGCAAGTGGGCTATTGAGCTCAGCTAGTTCAACATTGACTATAAGCCAAGGACTACCATGAAAGGCCAAGCAGTAGCAGATTTCATCGCTAAGCTCACCGAGCGGCAGGATGAACCTAACTCAAGGGTAGAGGCCAACACAAAAATGTTAAGCGCTGAGGAACCAGCCGCCCAGCAACAGTCAGACTGGAACCTCCACGTAGATGGCTCCGCTTGTGCTAAGGCTTGCGGCGCCTGAGTCATCTTGACAAGACCAGGAGGGTTAAACATGGAATACGAGCTAAAGTTTAATTTCAAAGCCTCAAACAACATGGCGGAGTATGAAGTGCTCATTGCCGGCTTACTCCTCTCCATTGATTCAGGGGACGATAGTGTCAACATATACAGCGACTCCCAACTAGTCGTCAACCAGGTTAACGACTGCTTTCAGGCCAAGGACCAACAACTGGCGGCATACCTGGGGTACGTCAAGACACTCCTCAAAAAATTCAAATTTCACACTATCACACAGATCCCCAGACAAAAGAACGCCAAGGCTGACTCACTGGCGAGATTGGCAACCGCCCAACCACACCAAAGTCCCGCGGACACAAGGGTGGAGTGTCTTGACAGGCCAAGCATCACCAAAACCCTGGCGGAGATTTTCAACATTGAGGTCAATCCCAGTTGGATGGATGAAATCATTGAGCACAAGCGCAATGGCACACTGCCAGTGGATAAGGTCGAAGCGAGGCAACTCAAGCGGAGGGCAGTCCGCTACAACATCCAGAATGGCAAGCTTTACCACCAAGGATTCACCCATCCCAACGTTCGGTGTTTGACCCCAGAAGAGGGGAAGGTTGTCCTTGCCATGATACACGCTGGGGAATGCGGAAACCACTCCGGCGCTAGATCTCTGGCCAATCGCACAATGCAACAAGACTACTTCTGGCCCACACTTGGAGACTACGCCTGGAAGGCTTCCAGGTCTTGCCACAAGTGTCAACAATATGCTGATCTTCCCCACGCCCTGGCGGAACCCCTCTCCATCATCATTGGTCTATGGATTCACTCCACGTGGGGCCTGGACCTACTGGGTAAATTCCCAACAGCCAAGGACTAGTTCAAATATATCATTGTCGTCATCGACTACAACAGTAAATGGATAGAGGTAGAACCGCTGACTGCAATAACTACCGCCAAGGTAATTCACTTCCTCTGGAAGAACATCTACTGCCGCTATGGCGTCCCCCACACAATCCTCATAGATAACGGCACACAATTCAACAACAAGGAACTCATATCTTTCACTGCCAACCTGAGAACCAAGATGAACTTTGCATCTGTCGCCCACCCCCAAACTAATGGCCAGGTCGAAGCAGCAAACAAGATAATCAAGAAGCCGCTAAAAAAGAAACTCGGCGACGCCAAAGGTTTATGGGCGAAAAAACTCCCGGAAGTTCTGTGGGCCATTCGAACTACCTCAACTTTCGCCACTGGTGAAACACCATTCTGTATGATGTTCGAAACTGAGGCAGTCCTACCAATTGAGGTCTCCCAACCAACCGCCAGAGTCGAGGGCTACTGCCCGAGACCAATGGCGAAGGCATCGACCTCGACAAAGACCTCCTCGAAGAGAAATGCCACAGAACCCATCTACACAACTTGCAAAACAAGCAACGAATATCACGTTTTTATAACCCCAGAGTCAAAGCCAGGAACCTCTAACTGGGGGACTAGGTCATGAAGGAAGTCATTCCACCGCCAACGGCACTCGGCCCAACTTGGGAAGGACCACACAAAATAGTGGAGGTCGTCAGCCCTGACACCTTCTACTTAATGGACAAGGATGGAGTCACCACGACCCACCCTTGGGATATCGAACACCTTCGGTATTATTACAAATAGTTATGTCGCTACCCAAGAGCATATTGACTTAGCTAAATTTTTGTTCCATATTTAGCTAAGGGAAGCTACCCAACGGGTACCACCCCGCTTTTGTAAGCCCTGATCAATCAGCTATTAATGAAACGAGGAATTATTCAAACCATTATCACTAAGTCCCGCACAAGAATTCACTGGCAACGCCAATAACATTCGGCGGATCACGTCTGCTACATCGTGCACTTGGAACAATTTTAATTCCTTTAATGTTTCGTTGACTGGTAAAAGCACAAGTCAAAACTCTAGCGGTATACCAACATTCAAACAACACAATCAGTAGACGCAATCCCACACTTGGCAAAATTTCAGAACAAATAGCAATACTTCATATATCTAGGGACGGGACTCCCTGCCTAAAAATACTGTCAAGTTACAAAAAAAAAACATAAAGCCTTAGCTACATTGCAATACAAAAAAAGAGCTAGGGAACTGGTGGTCTTCAAGAATTGTTGGGATCGTCAACAGCGGTCTCTTCGCCCACCGGCGACTGAGCAGTACCCAGGTGACTGGTCTGGTCCGAGCCACGAGTAGTGGGGCTCGATGTCATGATGGTCTCATCAGGGCAGGTGTGCGCCACTAGAACATTGGCCCGGGACACTTCAGACTGAGTGGGCACCGGGGTCCGCTGAGGGTCATCCACCAGGACATGATCACTCTCTCCGCTACTAGAGCGCACCTCAACTGGGTCAGCAGAAGGACATCCTGCCTACACAGGCGGCTGACTTGGTGTACTCGCAGGCTGAGATGGTTTCACCCAGTCAATGGCGCCCTTTTGCTTCAGCAGCTCCACATTGGCAGCAGCACCCCGCTTCACCGCCTCCATCATGGCACGCTGATACTCCGTTGACTGCTTAAAAGCCTCTACGGCGACAGCCTCAGTGCTATCTTTCTCAACACTCAGCCAGGCCACCTCAGCCTCCAACCTTTGCAACTCCGTGGCCTTGGCAGCAGAATCCTTCTGGAGGATGTCGACCTTCTTACCCTTAGCCGCCACCTGCTCCTTCAGTAGTGCCACATCCTACTCGAGCATGTTAATCTTATCATTCCGCTCAAGATTTTGCTCTATGGCTACGCTAAGCTTGCCGCGGGCATCCAAGGCATCACACTCCACCTTGGTCAGCCGCCGCTCCCTATCCACCAGCCTGGCCTAAGCATCCCCCAACTACTCCTGAAGACCTTCAAGTTACTCCCGTAGTACCCACTCGGCATTAGGCTGCTTTGAAAGTGCCAGGAACAGCTCTTGCAGCCCGACAGACAAATGGCCGAACGGCGATTGTTGAACAGCAGTTGGGAGGACCGTCCCATCCTGTCGGCCAAAGCCCAGCCTCTCACATAGGTGGAATAAGAATTCCCACTCCGGAGCGGTCAGAAACTTCGTGTAGGCGGAGAATGAGTCCAGCCCGAACTGCGGTGCTTCCCCAGACACCGCTACGGTCACCTTCTGGGAGGCCTGCTTCGTTTTCTTCTTTTGGTGGGCCCCAATGGTTTCCGCGTCATCAACCTCATCCTCTTCTTCATTGTCGTTCTACCACCGTTTCCTTTGCAGAACCGCCCGTGTAGTACCAGCGGCCGAAGACCTTGAGGCTACTTGCGACTCCAACCTCGTAATAGTAGCGGTTTCCTGCCTCGAAACCCCGCGCTCTCTCTGGGACCCACATCAGGTGGCGGGGGCTCTCTCTTTTGGCTGCGTAGGGGCAGCAGGTACTTGGCTCCCGCTGAAAACCCTACGATAGGCTCCAGCTACCGCCTGAACCAAGGGCAAACCGTCAGGGCCAAGATGCGACTGGTGTGGCATTAGCAGCACCACTGGAGCCTCCGCCTGGCTCAACGCTAGTGTTTGGGGGTCGACGATAGTGTGTTGGGCCGCCAACCCGGTGGCATACATGCCCTCTAAAAAATTGGTCAACTCTGCGCAGTCCATAGCTTTGGCAAATGTGTAGGGACTCGCTTTGTTGCCCGGCGGAGAATCTAAAAGAAAAAAAACAAGAAGAAACACAATGAGTCCCATCCAAACTGAGTTAGGGCACAGATCAGCGGACGACACTTACCAAGTGCGCGAGTTAACTCTTGACGAACCAACAACTCCCAGCCGGTGAGAAGACATAGGTCAAGCAGATTACGATTCCGCCAACAACCTCTAATCCTAGCCACGCGACACTCTTCCTCGCGCGTCAAAGTATACCACAAGCCTGCTACAAAAAAAGAAGAATGGGAGTTAATGATTAGAACAAAATGAAGCACAATACAAAAAAAAGCCGCCAACTTTGGGCAGCGGAGATCGACGGCAACCTCAGATAGGTTGGAACTCCGACTTAATCCTGAACGACAGCCCCCCCTCATTCAACCCCGTTTGGTATTCCCACCCCGTCGTGGCAACACAGAAGGTGCCCAGCCAGGCAGACATGGAGTCCTTCAAATTCTCAATTAGCTTGGGCGCCCCCTGGAGGCGACTCAAGTTTACCTGCCCGCTGCAACCTTGGCGCCTCATGTACACCAACTCGTAGAAGTGCAGCACCTCCGCCATAGTTGGACCTTCGCAGCCAGACAAGCGCTATAGCAAGTTGAATGCCATCAGCAGCCGCCACATATTGGGGCAAACCTGCCCAAAGGCGACGCCGAACTCGCATACCAAGATCTAGAGGTTGGGGAATAGCGGCAAGGTGACACCTTGGTGGAAGATGGCCTCATGGACGGCCGCATACCTCGCCGGCAGAATGGAAGCCTTTTCCTCGGCAGTCGGCAGACACAGCTTCACCACTCTAGGCAGGCGGAAGACCAGCTTTATACGTTGGAGGGCGGCCACAGTCATGGGCCCTCCTGGTTCATCCACGATGGTACCGTAACTCAAAACCCAGGCTGACTCTATTTCTCCACCGCCAGTCTCTCCCTCGTCAGCAAGAACCACTAGCAGCGCTATTGCTCGCTAACCTCTCCTCGTGCCTATTTTGAGTGGCGGCCTCCTCCCACGCTCTAGAACTCTCTGGTCGATCGGCACAGCCCATGGCAACTTCCCAAGGTATGGTCTGTAGCGGGACGATGTCTAGCGGTTCGGACAGTGGGGTTCCTGTAGGGGCAGACGGACGCAACGAGTCAATAAACACCCTATCTGCCAGGCTGAGCGACACGTCAGACCCGGAATCCTTACTGCTCTAGATTTCTATGACACTAGCCATCACAAATCCTAAAACCCAGGTAAGTTAGTTCCAAACCAATCTACACTAACCCTATAACAGTTTTCAGCCAAGAACACTAAGAACATTTACCCAGAAAGCACCAAAACAAGAACACAACGCATATATACCCAAAACCCAGATTCGACCATCTAGCTAACAAATGAATCCCAAACCCCGATCAAACACATACACTCACCCCCAGAACCTAGTCTAGACCCTCAAACACAACAGGGACTGTTAGAACTCAATACAAAGAGCAAACACATAAACTGACAAACGAAAAACCCCATAAAACAGGGATGGGTTCAAAATACCAACCTCGAAGATAAAGATTCTGGTACGCTCGAGGACACTCGTCTTCGATGCAAGAGGTCTTCATCCTCCGAAGATGGACAACTTCACAGAATTGCCGAATCTTCTTCTTGGATAACAGAGGGTAGCTTGAAGACGACGATATCAGTTCAAAGTGCAAAGTGTTGAACCACTCGGTTTCCCTCTCTTTTATGTCAACATCAAACAAATCTCCGCCGTCAGCTGAAAAACGACATCACACGACAATCGTACACATGGCCCATGATCGCACTTACTCTTCGGATTAACCGAGGCGTCGCCTCGGTTACAAAATCAATAATCACTCGCATTAATGCCGAGGAGACGGGCGTACTACAGAGACGTTATTCCACATGCTAGCCCACTACATGCTGGCCATGTGTCGGGTACCGTTAGACAAAGCGTCTAGCCAAAGCAACAATTGAAAAGGCAAGTAACAAATTGTGAAAGGCGAGACAGTCTCGGCTAAGCTCAACACCGCTAGCGGAACTTCTCCCTTTTCATCTTGCAAGCTAGACAGTCTCCGCTAAGCGCAACACCGCTAGCGAAACTTCTCCATTTTCATCT
Source organism: Rosa multiflora (assembly GCA_002564525.1). Lineage (NCBI taxonomy): Eukaryota > Viridiplantae > Streptophyta > Magnoliopsida > Rosales > Rosaceae > Rosa > Rosa multiflora. Next base: position 15,178 of record BDJD01012260.1, on the reverse strand, counting down.
TGCACGCGAGACAGTCTTCGCTAAGCGCAACACCGCTAGCGGAAATTCTCCATTTTCATCTTGCACGCTAGACATCTCCGCTAAGCTCAACACCGCTAGCAGAACTTCTCCCTTTTCATCTTGCAAGCAAGACAGTCTCCTCTAAGCACAACAACGCTAGCGGAACGAAACTTTTCCATTTTCATCTTGCAAGCAGGACAGTCTCCGCTAAGTGCAACACCGCTAGCAGAACTTCTCTTTTCAACTTGTAAGTGACACGGTCTCCGCTAAGCGCAACACCGCTAGCGGAACTTTTCTTTTCAACTTGCAAGCGACACAGTCTCCGCTAAGCGCAACACCACTAGCGGAAATTCTCCCTTTTCATCTTGCAAGCAGGATAGTCTCTGCTAAGCGTAACACCACTAGCGGAACTTCTCCCTTTTCATATTGCAAGCAGGATAGTCTCTGCTAAGCGTAACACCACTAGCGGAACTTCTCCCTTTTCATATTGCAAGCGAGACAGTCTCCGCTAAGTGCAACACCGCTAGCGGAACTTCTCCCTGTCGTCCATCAGGCAGAATACTCTCCGCTGACCTCAACACTGCTCGTCGAGTTCACAAAGAGATCCTCATCAGGCTTCTAACAAGCTCTCAATTGGCGGAGGGATGTCCGCCAACGCCTCACTCTGACAATGATTGCCACGTGATGTTGCAATCAAACAATGTCCCTCCGGGACAAGTAAGGGGACATGTCAATAGTCTTTGACAGCCCTGATCAGGCACGTTGAGCCGCGACACTAGGGTACCAAATATTGGACTTGCTACCCAACACCCTCTGCTCAGCGCAGCTTCCCCTTAACAAACAATGTACCGGCCAAAACGGAGGTCTATCTTAGCCGGGGAGTGAGGGACTCCCTGAAGGGCCTAGCAGGGGCCCACCCGAAGGGGTATAAAGCATTTGCTCAGTAAATCCATGGTTGACAACGCACTTACGCTAATTATGCTTTTGCAAGTCTAGTTGCAGTAACGCTTCAACCGCTAGGCAACTCCCTAACCAAGATTGCCCTCCTTGATTGGGGACTTGGGGGACTTGTACTTACACATACTTACATGAGCATTTTCCAAGCATAATTAGCTATAATGAGTCACGCTCATGCTACCAATAGCAGTACTAATTCCCGCCAGCGGGGTGACCTACGGAAACACAGCCAAGCAGGCTATCGCTTGAGCCCCGGCTCACCCCCAGATCACCGCCAACACGGTCCGTCAAGATGGAATTAGAAGCTCCAAAATCTGGGAACTGAAGCACATCAGTCCCACATCTAAAACATGGAAGAGATCAACCTCTTCCCCATCTATAAAAGGTTTTCTCATCTCTCCTCATAAATTACGCATTTACTACTCACCTATTGTTACTCTGTCAATATAAATACATTGACTAACTTAGGCATCAAAGAAGAGAAGACCACCCAACGAGGTCTCCCTCTGACACCACTTTGTATTTCACTTGACAGGTAACGGAAGCTCTGAGAACATTGCAAGTAGTAGTCTGCCCGTTGGACCAGCGTTAATAAAGATTAATCTACCGCTCAATCTTAAACATTAACACATACCCATACACCCTTCCCAGACTTGTTCTTCGAAAGAGCAGAAGAACAGAGAGAATTAACCCCTTAACATCAGATCAATACTAATGAACCGGACCGGAACTACCTCCAGCGAATTTTGCCGCCCATCCACAGTCCCAGTTCAGACTCACTGCGACATTAGCACGCTCCAGATCTGTTAATGTTTAAGATTGAGCGGTGGCCCAAGTCTTTGGTTAACGCTGATCCGATGGGCGGATTGCTACTTATGTTGTGCTCGTTACTTTCGCTACCTATCCAGTAAAATACAAAGGGCGTTAGAGGGAGACCACGTTGGGCAGTCTTCTCTTCTCTGATGCCTAAGTTAGTCAATGTATTTGTGTTAACAACATAATAGTAGGTAAGTAGTAAATGTGTAATTAATGAGGAGAGAGGAGAGAACCTTTTATAGGTGGGGAAGAGGTTGATCTTTTCCATGTTTACGATGTGGGACTGATATGCTTCAGTTCCCAGCTTCTGGAGCTTCTGATACCATCTTGACGTGGTGGGTGGCAGCCCGTTGGAGGTCATCTGGGGGTGACCCAAGGCTCAGGCGGTAGCCTGCTTGGATGTGTTTCCATAGGTCACTCAGCTGGCGGGAGTTGGTACCACTGGCGGTAGCATGAGCGTGGCTCATTAGAGCTAATTATGCTTGGCAAATGCTCATGTAAGTACAAGATCCGACCCACCTGCAACACCAGATTCTCGCGACCCACTCCTCCACTGGCACACCGCTACCAATGCCATGACCTCCACCATCACCGTGACCTTCACTTGCACACTCTGACCAGGTTCAGACCCGACCCAGCAGCCGTTGTCAACCGGCTATCTTCCTTCCGTCTACTAGCTTCAGAATCACTCGCCGCCCGCATTCCTTTACCTCCGACAAGCTGCTGACGAGCTAGACCCTAGACCCGCCGGTTTCCTTCAACCCAGACCCTAGACTCGTCGGCTTCATTTGACCCAGACTCCGACGACAGACAATCGAGCTCACCGCCACCGATCTCAAGTCGTCAACCCAGGCTTCACTTGCCAGACTTTGACTCCACCATATACTCCATATAGATCAATAACAGAGATTGTCGCCGGGTTTAGACCTCGTCTAAACCAAATTGAACAATACTCCACACAGGTCGACAGTAGGGATTGTCACTGGGTTTAGACCTCGTCCAAACCAAACTGAACAATGGTGGAACCACAAGTCGATAAGGACTTATCATATCATAATGACTCTTCAAAAAAGGCCAAAGCCTCACTCTAGGTTGCATCTCCAGATTCAGAGGTCAATCTCATATCTGTTGCTTTGGAGGATGATACTTCTGGACATCCAGATCCACCGTTTGCCTTCATGACTAATTCAGGTACACTTAATTCTCTAAAACTTTCTAACTTTAATTGGAATGATGTATAGATAATTGATTCAGGTGCAACGAATCATATGACTCATGATCCAAGCATACTCCACATCTTGTCTTCACCCCACAAATCAGGTGTCACTAATGCCAATGGTGACTCATATCCTATTACTGGTGTTGGTTCAGTCTTTGTGACTCCATCTATGACTCTTGATACAGTTTTTCTTGTCCCTTCCCTCTCCCATAACCTGTTATTTGTTAGTCAGATTACCAAAACACTTTATTATTGTGTGATTCTTTACCCTTGGTATTGTGTTTTTTCAGGACATCCTCACAGGGGAAATAATTGGTCGTGGTGTTGAGAAATGGAGGCTCTATTACATGGAGATGACATCTGCTGGTGATCGTTGTGTTAGTGAAGTTAATAAAGTCCAGACCTCTTCTACTGATCAGGATAAAGTCTGGTTGTGGCATAAGAGACTTGGACACCCATCCTTTAGTTATCTTAGAAATTTATTTCCTTCATTATTTCAACATTGTAAGGAATCTGATTTTCAGTGTGAGACTTGTATCTTGGGAAAAAACCATCGTGTAACCTACCATTCTAGTTTTAATAAAAGCAGTGCACCATTTGATTTAATTCATTCTGATGTTTGAGGCCCTTGTCCAGCTACTCCTTCTGGTATGCGTTGGTTTATACTCTTCATTGACGATTGTACCCGAATGTGTTGGGTTTACTTATTAAAACATAAAAGTGAGGTTTCTTATGTTTTCAAGATTTTTCATGCCATGATTCAAACTCAATTTGAAACTCCTATCAACATTTTTTGTTCTGACAATGGTGGTGAATATGTCAATCATGACCTTCGAGAGTACCTACATAGAAATTGTATTATCCATCAGACCACATGTCCTCAAACACCCCAACAAAATGGTGTGGT
>BDJD01012258.1:0-12378 GCA_002564525.1 Rosa multiflora | reverse complement strand
GCTCAATATACCACACCATATAATCCTCAGCAAAATGGTGTGGCTGAGAGAAAGAATAGGACACTCTTAAATATGGTCAAGAGCATGATGTGCACATTAGGTCTACCTAGGTGTTTATGGGGTGAGGCTTTAAGAACTGCAAACTATGTTTGTAATAGAACACCTAGTAAAGCTATAGAGAAAACTGCTTTTGAGTTATGGTGTCGCAGAAAGCCTAGCCTCCACCATTGTCATGTATGGGGTGCCCTGCAGAAGCTAGAGTTTACAATCCAAACATTAACGAGCTTGATCCTAAAATAGTAAGCTGCTATTTTATAGTCTATAGATAATGTTATGTTTATCTACTTTCTGAAAAGTCTCAAGCACTTAAAGCCTTTCAGATATTTAAGGCTGAAGTAGAAAAACAATTAGAAAAAAAAAAATCAAAACTATTAGCTCAGATAGAGGTGGTGAATTTTATGGAAAATACACAGAGAGTGGACATCAAAAGGGTCCATTGCCTTGTTTCTGCAAGAACAAGGCATTAAGGCTCAATATACCACACCATATAATCCTCAGCAAAATGGTGTGGCTGAGAGAAAGAATAGGACACTCTTAAATATGGTCAAGAGCATGATGTGCACATTAGGTCTACCTAGGTGTTTATGGGGTGAGGCTTTAAGAACTGCAAACTATGTTTGTAATAGAACACCTAGTAAAGCTATAGAGAAAACTGCTTTTGAGTTATGGTGTGGCAGAGGGCCTAGCCTCCACCATTGTCATGTATGGGGTGCCCTGCAGAAGCTAGAGTTTACAATCCAAACATTAACGAGCTTGATCCTAAAACAGTAAGCTGCTATTTTATAAGCTACCCTGAAAAATCTAAGGGTTACAGGCAATTTATGCAGCTCAACACTCACCAATAATTTTTGAAACACATCAAGTAAAATTCTTGGATGAGAAAATTCACAATACAAGTTTTGAAGAATTCAGAATTTGAAGAAATTGTGGATAATGAGCATTCTGAATTGCCTACAGTTCATGATACACAAGAAACCATTAGTGTTCTAGACACTCAAAATGCACAAGATCAACTTGTTGATCAAGAAATGCATTTTGTAGATGATCAAGCTAACCCTGAACCCTTACCTGATCAACCACAGACTGTAGAACCTCAAGATCAGCCTGTAGAACAACACCAAAATGAAAATCCCCCATTAAGAAGGTCTCATAGAGCAAGAAAACCAACTTATGGGGGCGAAGATTCTGACTACATTGTTTACTTGCAAGAACATGAAGTTGAAATTAATCTTGCAGATGACAATGATCCAGTCAATTTCAATCAAGCTATTGAAAGGAGTAATTCAAATGAGTGGAAACAAGCTATGGAAGCTGAGATTGACTCCATGAACAAAAATGCAGTTTGGGATTTAGTGACACCTGACCCCAAACAAAAGGCTATAGGCTGCAAATGAGTGTTTAAAACCAAGAGAGATGCAAATGGAAATGTTGAGAGACATAAAGCTAGGTTAGTTGCCAAGGGTTTCACACAGAATGAGGGTATTGACTTTACTGAAACTTTTTCCCCAGTTTCAACCAAAGACTCTTTTAGGATCATTATGGCACTTATAGCTCAATTTGATATGGAGCTACACCAGATGGATGTCAAGACATCTTTCTTGAATGGAGAACTCGATGAGATTATTTACATGAAGCAGCCAGAAGGATTCGTAGAGCCTGGAACTGAAAACTTAGTCTGCAAGTTAAGAAAATCTATTTATGGCTTGAAACAGGCCTCTAGGCAATGTTATAAAAAGTTTGACTCTATGATTTCTTCTTTTGGATTCACTGAAATAGGCCTCTAGTACTTTATGTTGATAACATTATGTTGGCTAGTAGCAACTTAAAGCTACTTAAAGAAACCAAAGGTTTTCTGTCAAAGAATTTTGACATGAAAGATTTAGGTGAGGCATCATATATACTAGGAATAGAAATTAAGAGAGATAGAGCACAAGGATTGCTAAGTTTATCTCAGCAAAACTATATTGCCAAAATTCTGAAAAGATTTGGCATGGAGACTTGTGCATTAGGGGAGGTTCCAATGTCTAAAGGAGATAAGCTCACTAAGAAACAAAGTCCAAAGAATGAAGTAGAAGAGGTGGATATGGAGTCCAAGCCTTATGTAAGGCTTGTTGGAAGCCTCATGTAAGCTCAGGTCTGCACTAGGCCTGATTTATCTTTTACAGTTGGCATTCTTTCCAGATTTCAGTCTAATCCAGGTCATGAACACTGGGTAGATGGAAAGAAAGTACTCAGGTACTTTCAAAGGACTAAGAATCACATGCTTGTGTATAGACAAATGGAAAAGTTAAAGCTTGTAGAATTCACAGACTCAGACTTTGCAAGAAATTATCCTAATTCCAAGAAATCAACTTGCGGATATGTTTTTATGCTTGCAGGAGGGGTTGTTGCTTGGAAAACTATGAAACAAACCCTAGTGACAACATCCACAATGCAGGCGGAGTTTATTGCAGTACATGAAGGAATGTGTGAAGGGCTTTGGATTGGAAATCTTTTGATGCAGACTAGGATCTTAAGTCATATTGTTTCTGATGCTCTTGTGATTCATTGTGATAATGAAGTAGCTGTGTTCTTCAGTAAAAACAGTAAAAGATCAAACAATTCAAAACATATTGATCTTAAGTACTACATTGTTAGAGAGAGAGTCAAGCATGGAGAAATTTCAGTGTTAAGCATAAGCACAGACTCACAGCTTGCAGATCCCTTCACTAAAGCATTGCCAGTAGCTGCTTTCAAGAAACACATTGAGAATATTGGTGTTTTACCTAGTTTAGGTTCTTGAGTTCAGTGGGAGCCTATTTAGTAAGAGCAAATTTTATGAGTTTTGTATTTTCTAAGTTCTTGTAAATTTTGGTACTTGTGATTCTCAGTTTAGTTATCATCACAACTTTATGTATTATTGAATTTTGATTATCAATAAAATTCTCGAGGTATTTCATTCATGTTATGTTACTGCAATTTTATTAAAATTTTCTGTAACTCTTATTTTTATTCTTGATTTACCTTGATATCAGATGGTTTTGTAATTTCAGTGAACATGTTCCCTTAAGTTTAAAGTACAAACATTAAGACCATCAGTGTTTTCAGTTTTGCTTGAGTTTCATTTTGAAACATTCAGTTGGACCATTCAGATATATGATCTTCTAGCTGGTAATACACGATGTTCATATACTGCATCATTTTATTTTTAATAGCATATGTGGAATACAGGAGCTTATGGTAGTGGTCTGGAAGTGCTGCATTTTTGTCAAGGTGCATGCTTTTCCTTGCTCTGCATAAGCAACTGTGTTTTCACCATGCTGAATAGATTTTGAGACTTTTCCTTATTCTGGTGCACACTTCAGTTGGTTGTAAACGAGTTAATGTTGTTCACTTATGGTTGTCCTTGATAACCAGTGATAGTCCAAGTGGGAGATTGTTAGACTAAAATGGACTTATCACGAGTTATCCTAGAGTAACTAGGAAACCATCAAAGCATTGAGTTGAATACAACATGGATCTGGAAAAGAATCAACATTAGATATCTAATGTGATAGTGTATTTAGCATTGGATTAAGAATCCATTATTTGGACTACAAGAAAGTCCTAAACTGTGATGCATTAGGATTACAATTATACAGTTCCTGATTCTTAAGGAAAACCTTTAGGGCATGTTTGTTTCACGAGACTACCATACCTCACCTTAATTTCTATGAGAGTCCTGGACTTCTCAAGCCTGGCTTATGCTAAACTAATCTTGATTCATGTTTGGTGCTCCATAGGCTAGGACTACAACAGAAGAACGAACTCTTAATAAGAAAGAACAACACAGGAAAGAACACTAAGAGAATGATTGGTGGAGTAGAAAAAGAACAAAGAACCAACTGATCGATTAAGGATTAACCAAGCCTTGATGAACTATCTAAAAAACATAGAAACAAATCTCAACTTATCTGAAATTTTGAAAACAAAACATATGGTTTGGCAAGGCAACCAATCCCCCAATCTCTCTCTGCTCTCCTAAACTTTATCACGTAACACCACAACTAGTTTGAACAATTTGCCAAACATTAGATCAAATCTCAAATACCAAAAGCAAAAATCAAAATCAAACTCAAATTCACAAATATGTCTTCTTTGTCCAGCTCTTGCTTCAATGGTTATGTACTCCGACTCTCTTTTCTTATTTCTTCTCATAATCTAAATCAGAGGTCTTTATTGCCACTGACTAGGAACCCAACTCGAATTTGTGGTAATCGGATTGCATGCAAGAACTCAAATTTCTGGTGAGTAATTAGCCTTTGAACAAAAAACATTTCTTAAACCCAGAAAAAACGTGAAATTGATCACAATTCTTACCAGGTCAAGCTACTCAGACAACAAATTGATCAAAATCTTAGCAGATCAAGCTACCCAGACGCCAAAGAGATAGAAGAAGAAGAAGAAGGTAGAGGGGATTGAAGGAAAGAGTGAACAATGATTAACGCAAGAAAGGGAGTATGATCGAGTAAAGAGAGAAACTGAACCTAGTCTAGTTGAAGAAGACTGAAGCGAAAGATGCGAGTAAGCAACGAGAAGAGAAGAACGACCGAGCTTTGCTTCCATAGTCCGGTAAAATTTGGGGAGACTATGTAAGAAGGTGCGGAGGCAAATTCGGGGACTGCAGAGTCTCATTTAAGCGAGTCCTTGTTTCAGCCAAACATAGGATAACTCTTATTCTAATAAATAAGGCAGTCCAATCCCATCCAATCCCATGTAACAAACACCACCTTATGGGAGGATTCCTAGGACTTGAACTAGTATAAATAAGAGGCTAAGGTCCCTGTTATCACCACTGGTTTTTGCAAGCATTGAATTCTACCCATTCAGAAGTTTCATTTGGTGAATAGCAGAAGACTTCAACCTCGCTTTCATCCTTGATTCTGCAACTGCATCAATGGCTTCAGCTATGGACATCAACGGTATGTTTTGGTCTTCTAAGAATGATGTAGAACAGGCTCACCGAGGAAAAGAAAAATATTGTATTTTTGAGCGCCGAGAGAGAAAAACAGGAAGAAACCCCTAGCAGTCTTTTCACTCGTCCGGCAGCCCTCCGCCTCGGCGTCGTCATTGACATCGTCAATGCGTTGTGGTTGCAGCCGGACAGGTCTGATTGTCCGTCCATCGGGGACGAGTCAAAGGTGAGATTGTTCGGCTCTCAATCAGAGTGGATCAGGTCTGGATCGCTGGGATTTGAGAGACGTGGCTGAGGAGATCGTGTCTGATGGTGAGCAGTGGTCTGGTGTTCTTTGGCTGGGTCGGCGGATGAAGATGCTGTTACGGGGCTGGCCGGAAGTCGCTGGTTTGGGAGCACGGTCAGGATCGTGCGCAGTCAATAGCAGAGGGACGATGGATGACCTGCTCTGGGTTGGATCGATGGGTGATCCCAGATCTGATTTGGGTAGAAAGATGGCTAGAAGCCTCGGTTGGGAGGCTGGTGGAGTGCTGATGACGGCGGCGACCCGAAATATGTGGAGGTGCGACGGAGGTGCCAGGATATCGGCAATGGCTAAAATAGTATTGGGCCGGGCTTGTGATGTTGGCTCTGATCCTCTAGCTTTATGGGCTTGGACTTGGGCTCAGTTTCTGGGCCCTGCCATCGGTCTAAGTTTATTTTATGTTTTAGTTTATTTTATGTTTTAGTTTATTTATGTTGGTTAGCTATTTGTCACTTTATGCGAGCAATGAATCCCTACATTAGTTGTGTAGGACTAATCGGGTTTTGTGCCTGTGTATGCACTCTACGTGCCTTGTCTGCTCTAGGTCGGTGGCGAGTTATTTACTTCGTCAAATGGGCGCTGCCGCCTAGTGGTAGGGTGAGACTAAGTGTCGTCGTATTTCTTTTTCGGCGGCAACATAGGAGGAAAGTTGTGCTAATGCTGGTAATTATGCTATGTTGTAATCGGGTTACATATCAAGTTATCTTTCGGCTATGTCACTGCTATGTTAAAGCAAATGGAGTAGCTAATTGTGCACTCTTTGCTAGTTGGTGCTTCTTCGAATACATGTCTTATGTAGAGATTCCTAATATTATTTCAGGACATACTTTAGATACTTATTGTAATCAGGGGTTTAGGCTTAATGCCCCCCTTGTATTCGACAATTTCATTAATCGAGGCTTAAGGGCAGCCGCACCAGCCATTTATTCAAAAAAAAAAAAAATGATGTAGAACATGTGTTTGTGTGAGCTTAATTGTATTTTACTTTTACAGAATGATTATCAAGTTCATTTGAGAGAGATTGTTATGGGTAACCATAATATTTAAAGGCGTTGCATCCAACAATAAAATTAGTCCAATTTTGAAATGAATTAATCAAATGAAGTTGGTATTCTTTGTTGAGTGTAACTGAATATAATTCTATATTAACACTCGAATATTGTCATTGTCAGACTTAGGAGCTTCAGTTACTCGAAATGTGAGCTTATTCAGAAAGTAAGTTACCGTGGTGTTGGCTTGAATTAGCTAATAGAGTCAAAGCTGCAATACTGCAAGTAGGAGACTCTAACTTGCCTCCAATAGTGATTTTATATTTTTTAGATCGCATTATAAAGTGCACCATAATAAAATGCGTTATGTGTATGTACGAGTAGTACGTATGTGGATATTGTATTATAAATGTGTTAAGTGCAACATAATAAAATTTTAGATGGTGGTTGAGAGCGGAAATTGATCAATTTTATTTCCTTGGGATTTGCCTCCCTGAACCTTCAAAGGCTGTAGCTGCGCCGGTATTGGTCGTTACCTCAATTGAAGTGATGAACTCGAATTTTATGCCTAGCTGGTTATGTGTTTAGCAAAGCAACCTTAATGACTCTTACCGTGGTAATATCGTTTTGATTTTGTGGAACTGGGTTTCAGTTAATGGGTAAATTTATATAAATGTTTCGCTACTAGCCATGACAACTATTTAAAATGGTTTCCAAACCTAGTTGGGGGAGAGCGATAATGAACAGCGAGGACGAGATCTCACCCGTATAATAGTTTGGTATACGAGATCTCACCCGTATAATAACACCACACACATCTTGAAGCTCTCTCCACCTTGGTTCGAACCCACTCAGTCACCATCTTCGATTCGCTTGGAGAAGGAAGAATCAATGATCGGAAGGAATTTTAGGGATTTTGAGGTTTTGAGGTAATTTTTGAGTTATACACCTAAAATTGATTGTTGTTGTAGTTGAGAAAGTTATTGTGGATGTTGTGAGGAACATTTTGATGTAGGTGGTGAGACCAAATTTGGGGGTCGGAGATGGTGGCGCATGGGAGTGTGTGGGGCCGATTCTGGCCTCCTATTTTGGTAGGTTGGGTTCCTTGTGGCATGTAGAACTTGTGGTATGAGTTTGGTGGAAATCGGAGGAAGTTTGGTATCAATTGGGAATTTACAAAGTTTCAGGTGTTGATTTTCGGAGATCCGACCGTTGGATTTTCTTCATTTCTGTACGATATTGTGGGTGAAGTTTGGTCTGATTCCGAGGAGTTTTGGAACGTGTAGGTTTCAGAGGGTCAAAGATATCGAGTTTTTGGTTTATTTATTATGAATTTATTTCGGAATTTTTGTTCGGTCATTTAAGATGTTTGTTGTGCACAGGACGACATATCGAGCCACTGCTCGATGATGAAACCTTTATACGTGACTACCGACGTTGTACTATGAGTGGACTTTGGTTTTAAATGATGAAAGCGATTATTTCCGAATTATGATTTATTTAATTATCATTTCATTTATTAAGCATTGATTGGTTTCGGATATTATTTGGTTTGAATTATATTTCGAGTATATGATTTGATTTTGGAATTTGATTTCTAGTTATCTCGTGAATTGCTTTCAGAGAATTAATTGTGATTTATTTCAATGTTGACTTCCGGGAAAGATTTTGTTTTACCATTTGTTTGACCTTAAGCTTTCAATGATTTATCTCTGATGATTGATTATTATTTGAATCTTTTATTTGTAATTTAACCTCACTATTTATTATCGATTTGTGATTATTTTGACGTGTGAGACACGTCTTTGATTTAATTGAATTATCATGAGATTCTCCAAGTACGGTTGGGAATCGTACTCATGATTTCATTTGAAAGATTCTAGGAAGCTTTATGGATTTTTTTTATGGATTTATTGGTTTTCAACGTTTTATTCACCATACTTGGGTTACTTTATTTTAGTTCTCCTCCTCACGTGAGTTGCAGTCGAGGCTCCTCCTCACTTACTTTGTGTATGTGGGTTGAAGTCGAGGATAGAGCCTGGGAGGCTCCTTTGTTGTATGGTGATATTATCTTCCCCAAACCTTATGTTTTTATACTTAACCAGTGGGGCTGGTTGTTTTACGAGATTTCTGATTTAAAGGAAAATATTTTCTAAACGTTACATGCATTGCAGTTTTTAAGTTTAATTATGTAGGAAAGTATTAAAGTTTATCATTTAAATTATCTTGATTATTTATTTTTGTCCACTCACACTAACGTGTTTTTCAATACTTTCCCCTCGGCCCTCCAATTTACAGGCTAGATTAGTTGAGGTCGGGCGTACTTGGAATTGAGGCATAGTTGTCACTGCTTTCGCATTGTAGGATTTATCGCTCCTTTACTTTTTTATTTTGTTTTCTTATATACCTTGTGTATTAGATTGCTCTGATAATCTATGGGTTAAATATTACATTGTGTTGTGGAGTTTGTTGTGAATCAAGGAGTAGAGTGACTCAAGGAGAATAAGGTTGGTTTGTTAGATGTGTAAATGTGTTTTCTACAGGTTTTGGGTAGTCCATTTTAGGGGTGACTCTATTGAATCACCAAACTTTTCCTGGTTTGACGAAGACTAACTATTCATCCAACCAACTTTTTCTAGTTTGACCAGGAATGACCAAGATTGACCAATCACGGCTAATAACCCTTTTTGACCAATTACGAACTATACCAAAACAAGTACCAACTTAATTTCATTTCAACTTGGTTGCATCCAAGACTATTAAGGACACCAACCAAATTCCGGATTCTTATCAAAACTAATAGTAATACCATTTCGATTTAAATCCAGAATTTAACATTTCCTTCTCTATACCAATTCTCATATGTTATGATTATGTAGCATTTCCTAGACCAAATTTCATATTTTCCAGTTCTCAATACAACAGCTAATCCCAACATAATGAAGGGATAAATTTTCGTACCACATGTAACTCAATCCGTCGCCGGCAAATGCAGAAAACTCTCCGGAGCTGTCGAAGCTTCCGACTGTCGATTCTCTCTCCTTGATCCATGATTGGAAGAGCGGCGAGTCAAGCAGTGACAGTGAGGTCCAGACGAACTTTAACGGTGTCGGTGAGCCACCCTGAGATGGCCGGACGATGAAGTTTCGACCAGACCTCCTTCGCGGGTTTCCAGGTCGTCGATCCGAGTCAAGAGCTCTAATTGTTTCTGGAACGATCTGATTCGTCGATCCTATCTCCCCTCTTTTATACTCTTTCTTAAATGAATTTCAATGGCTCAGATGAATCAATGGTATTTCTAACGGCCAAGATCGCACCACAATAGTTTCTTTTTAATTAAAATGATTTTCCAAAATTCCCAAACTTCATAATTTCATAATAAATATTTTGGGTGTAATTTCCACAAACTCGTTGTGTCACGTGTCCAGAACCATTTTGTCTAGTGACATAATCTCCTCTTCGTAAGTGGGAGGTTGTGAGTTCGACTCATAAAAGACTAGTTATAGCATTTGAGTACATTGTTTATCTGATCAAAAAAATAAAAAATACTCATCGTGTCATGTACTTTGTTATCGAACTCTTAACTTGAAGATTCCACTTTGTGAGAATTTTTAAAAATATTCCCGAGCCTTAAAATAATTACCGATACCAATAACTCAATCTCGACTAATTACACTTCCACCCCTTAAATATTTTTTGGGGCTCACAGTAGTGTTTTAGGTACTATGTATGATTTCTTACTCATTCAGCCTTTGTGTGTAGTTTTGATTGTGACAGATTTTGTATTTACTTTAGATTCATCAGTTTAGCCAAAAAACGATTAAAGTAAAGAAGCGGGTTAGAATCAAGAAGAGTGATTGGAAAATAGGAAACTTAAGCGTAATGAGGTTACTAGCAGCTGGAATATTCAAGAAGATTTGGTTTTGGAAATTCTTCGGGTTGCTCAATGAAAACTCATTTCTGGATTGTGAATCAGCTTGGAGCAATTTTGGCTAAAAATGGCATTTTGAGACGCATGATACCTTTTTGAAATGGGAACGACGAGATCGACAAGACTTACTTTAGTGAACCCTATCTGATTTAGGCCAAAATACATTGTTTTAATTATCTAATTCGGGATTTAATATTTTTAGGCTTGTTTTACATTCTTTTTAGAATTGTTTTTATTTTTAGGTTCTTAGTTTTCTTTTTAATTTAGATTCTTTAGGATTCTTTGTTATATTATTATTATGATTATGACTTGAATGTCTATATAAGTATTATCATGCTTTGTATTAGGATAAGTTTTCATATCAAATTTAATAAAAATCAGATATTTTTCTCTCTTTCACTGGTGGTTTCCAAAACTATGTTTTTTAGGGTTTATCACTTGTAAATCCCTTTACTTCCGACTGCGTCAGCTGATATCAGAGCAGGTCTTCCATGCCTCTTTTATTTACCTTGTTTATCCATGGGTGATAAACGTGCTGCTCCAATTACTAGCGCGGATCTGGATGCTCTTATCGCAACCTTTGCTGCGGCCATAACTGTTATGAATGCTAATGTGACTGCTTAGATGGGAGATTTTTGTGGGTTGTTGGAATGGAGGAATAACAACTACAACAACCGAAATAGAGGCGGGGAACACAACGTGATAGGGCTCCATGTGGTGTTGGTGGAGTTATTGACAATTCTGAATCTAAATCTGAAGAAGAAATTATGCAACCTGAACAACAAGGTCAGGCTTACCAAGGTTTTAGAGTCAAGGCTTATATTCCTTACTTTTCTGGTCAGATGAGCATGGAGGAATTACTGGATTGGTTTTTTGAGGTTGAGAGGTTCTTCAATCTAATGGATGTCCCGGAGAATAAACAAGTTAATTAAGATGGTTTCTAGGAAGCTGAATAACAATGCTGCTTATTGGTGGGATCAGTTGTAGAGGTCTGCTTAGAGAAAAATTTCTGCCTAGATATTTTTCGATCAAGAGTTACTCTCCTAAGGTTTTCGAGAAGAAGTTAAAGTCCAACAAGTTTGCATTTCCTGTTAAGAGTAATAGTTTAACTGAAGAGAAGACATAAAATATTCCAACGGAAGAAGCCCCACAAGAAATCATCTATGATGACCAAGAAGAGATTAAAGATGAAATTGCTCATGTTGACATGGTTATTAGTTATAATGAAGCCTTAGGGCCTCAAATAAATCATTCAGAACCAGATGTCATTCAAAAATGCAACCTTGAGAGCCAAGAAGAATCTATTAAGTTGTCCTTTGAGCGCCAAAATTCATATGATAGACTCATCTATGGTGTTGGGTTCATGATTGTGCCATCAGAATATGTAGAAGATTGGGCCAATAATCCATATGCTCAAGTGTCTTAATTTTTTTTATCCAGTCTCTCGTCTACCTACTTTTGTTTTTTTATTCAAGAGGAACTCGAGGGCGAGTTCTTTCATAGTGGAGGAGAATGATGTAGGACGAGAATGAGATCAATTTAGCTGAAAAAACGATCAAAGTAAAGAAGCAGTGTAGAATCCAAAAGAGTGACTGGAAAATAAGTAACTCAATCATAATAAGGTTACTAGCCGCTAGAATATTCAAAAAAAATTGTTTTGGACTTTTCAAGTTGCTCATGTGAAAAGTCAGGTTTTGGATTGTGAATTACATTGGAGCACTTTTTGCCAAAAAGTCATTTTGAGACACTTGGTACATTTCCGAAATAGGAACGACGAGATCTACAAGACTCATTTTAGTGAGCCCTATCTAATTTAGGTCAAAATATACCTTTTTAAGTATCTGATTTGGGATTTAGTATTTTTAGGCTAGTTTTACATTCTTTTTAGGATTCTTTTTATTTTTAGGTTCTTAATTTCATTTTTAATTTAAATTTTTTAGGATTCCTTGTTATATTATGATTATGATTATGACTTGAATGCCTATACAAGCACCATCATGTTTTGTATTTGGATTAGTTTTCATATCAAATTTAATAGAAATCATTGATTTTTCTCTCTTTCAGTGGTGAATTCTAGAACTATTGTGATGCCCCGGAAATTCGTAATTATTTTCCGAGGAATTTCCGGAATCTAATTTATGGTTGTTGGACGGTTTCGTGG
>BDJD01012256.1:20933-47561 GCA_002564525.1 Rosa multiflora | reverse complement strand
TGTTGATGGCGGAATTGCAGAGAGAAAGAGAGTTTTGTTTATGGCGGAATGTCAGAGAGAGAGAGAGAGAGAGGGCCAAGTTTTGTTTGATGGAGGAGTTGTACAGAGAGAGAGAGTTTTGATCATGGAGAAATTGAGAGAGAGAAAGAGAGGAGGGGCAAATAAATAGGATGAGGAAAAAAAATGAACAATTCTTAGGTTCACCCCGGTTGAATGAGCAAATTCACCTTCTTTTGCGATTAACGCATAATAATTTTATAATTTTCTAATCAAACCATTCATGTTGTATAACGTAATATAAAAATTAGCTCTATAAAAAATCAATCAAATTGAAGACCTTTTAGTTATTCATTTATATGAAATACATAGACTGTTCATTATAGCAGTACTAAGTGTTGTTAGAACCATCCATTTGTTTGATTCAATTAGATAATTAAATGATTTCCGATTTTATTGATTTTTTACCGAGATGATTTTTAAATGATAATTTAAGATATAGACCGTTGAATTATAAATTTATTAAGTAAAAATATGTTAATCAACAGCGGGGGTGAATATGCTCATTCACCCTAAGGGTGAACCTAAGAATTGTTAAAAAAAAAAAATCAGCAATTGTAAGAGCAAGAGGGTAAGACGAAAATACCCTTGTAAAAATAGTTCAGTTGACGTGGTTATGCACAGTAGTACTAAAGTTAATAAGTTAAAATAAGTTGAAATACTAAAGTGATATTTTTGAAAATTAAGATATTAAAATGTCGAATTCCAATTTATGGAGTATTGTTTATGACTTTTTCCCTTGTTTATATTTAGCTCTTAATAAAACCAAGTTGTGAGAACACCAACAAAGAGTCAAAGACCCTGGCAAATTTCTGAAACTAGTCTCCAGTCCGCTCTTACCCTTAACGTGCGGTTATTATTAGGCTGTGGGGTATAGCTACGGAAAGACAAATTAAGTAAAACCGTAGTAGTCTGTATGTACATAACATCCATGAGAAGAACTTGAAACTAAATCAACTAATTATTCCCACATTTGTTTCTGTCTAATTTTCAGATCGACTAGTTAATTACAAGTGGGTTTGGTTTCGAGCCAGAAACATACTAATAATCACGTTAAGATTTTGATTAGGTCAAAATGATACGTACGTAAAGTATGTACCATTTTCCAGATCCCCTTACCAAGTCAAAATATTAAACAAATATGGTATGGAACAAATTCTTGAATAGAGACGATAATGCTTGACATAGTGTCAAAACACTGTACAACTGTATTTTAGCGCGTGGAAATAATAATGAAGAACACCCATATCCCTTTGATTCTCTGAGGACTACATAGTGCTTGCTATAATCGATCATATACCCTATAATGAAAATGGGTTTTGCCCGTTTGCCCAAAATCATGAGGTATTTTGCCCAATCAATCAACTAAGTTGGTATTTTGCCCAGTCACACAATTTTTAGGGGAAAAGACTGATAAGGGTAGTCTTTTCTAAACTAGTGCCTAATGCATCATATGCTGACTTTTGGGTTCAGGCAAACGGGCAATACCCCTATTTATCTAATAATGACCATTTACACAATTTTTTGGTTAATTAACCTCACTTACCCAAACACTCTAAGAGATTGTCCACTTACACAATATTTTATAAATATTTTATCCACTTACCGAATTAGGTATTTTTTTAATTACTTTTTATTTATTTTTAGGACAATTTTGCCCTCATCTTCTTTGTCACTTAGAGAGAGGTCATTAGAGACCTCGCGGGACTCCGGTGACCAGAATCAGACAACCGGTGACCAGAATCAGACAATCGGTAGCCGGATTCCGGCGTCCGATTTTATTGCCCCTAATAATACTCAGTAATCATATTATTGTCCCCCAATAATCATATTATTGACCCCCAATAATCGTATTATTACCCCCCAATAATCGTGTTAATGCCTCCTAATAATCATATTATTACCAACACATATACAACAATATACATTATTTTTACATATTTTCACATACTTTTGGATACCACCTCAAAAGAAGTAAAATGTTAGAGTTGAATTGTAGTCAGATGCCAACACATATACAACAATATATTAGTCGATCTGATGCCAACACATTAAAAAGTTCATCAAAACAAACAATGAAAAAAAAATTTGATTTGGGCACCCAGGTCTTATTCTCTCTTCTTTTCGGTTGCAGATCCGAAACCTGGCGCGACAACGTACCTCTGTTCGTTTGGTTTCTGCCCACGGCAGGAAGAGTGCACAACGCTATTGTCGACAACAGGAAGCTCGTCGACGTGGTTAAGAGGACGATATACCCGAAGTAAACGATGTCATTGGGGAGGAGATCGGAGTCGCAGACGTCAATTTATATGGAGGTCGGCGTCACAGATGTTGAATGAAGACGAGTGAAATCAAAGGCCGAATCGCTCTGTATTCTGCGTTTTTGAGGCAGTTTTCTGATTTGTTTTTGGCAAGGAGCCTAATCTCCATCGCCGCTTGCTTCTGCTCTTCAATCTAACTGGAATCGAGGACGCCGATTTTCGAGGCTGACGGTGGTGGGAAGGAAGAGAGAGAGAGAGGGGGGGGGGAGTCTGAGATGAGTTGGGAGAGAGAGAATAGATCGAAGAAGGGAGGGGAGAGGGAGAGTCTGAGAGAGAGATGAGTGTAGTTTATTAATTAAAATGAGGGCAATACTGTCAATAGATGTTAGATTAGGTAAATGAGAGTACAAAACTCTTAGTAGAGTAAGTGGGCAATTAAGGAAATCGATAAGCTCTCGATCTGAAACTAGATGCAAGCAGCTCATATTAGGATATGTTTTCTGAAAGCAATGGAGATCAAAGTTGCAGTACAATAATGCAGTTGGAGTTTGGATCCCTCCGTTGACAAGTGGATGATAGCAATGTGAGTGTCATCTTATGGAGAAATATTTTTAGGTTTTTAGTTAATGCAATCGATCTCCACTTATTTTTTTTCTTTTTTTTCCCTTTAAAATTTTTATTTTGCTGTCTCCACTTTACTCGCACTAAGACTGATGATTCAAATAGACTTTTAATTAGAGTATATATTAGGTTTTCAGTTTCAATAATGTGAGGCGAACTATATTTTTGGGTACTACTTCTACTTATATCTCATTTTATATGGCAGTTGATGTAGCGACATTTATGTAATTTAATGAGAATGAGATTCTTTGATAGGTTTAGTTTTGTGCTACATTAATTGTCACATAAGATGGATGTAGGTGGTACCCAAAATGTGCTACATAAGTTTTAAGTTGTTATATTCCAGTTTTGGTAAATATTGCTGAGAATCAGAGATCAACTTATCCATCACCATCCCTTACAACTATTTCTTAGGTGACTATGATTATATATTAGCAATTTTTTTTCTTTCTTAACAACCTATATAAGGAAGCCAATACTATTAAGTCGAGTGACACAAACTTTTTCTTTGGAAGTAAGAGGTCTTCAATTTGACTTATGGACGTTTAGTTATGAACCTATATAAGGAATCCAATACCATTTCTCAGTTGAATAATAATAAAACTAATAAAAGGAAAAAATGATTTGTATAAACGAATAAATGTTTTTAAGTATTGTTTATGATCATTTAATCTAGTGACGCAAATTCTCATTTGTAAGTGAGAGGCTTTATTGAGTTTAAGAATTAGGATGAAAGTTTGCAAACTCAATTGTGATGGTTCTGTGCGAGCAAAGTCGATCATATATTGACGTTGATTTCATAACAAGAGACTCTGAATTCTGATCTATTTACATGGGGCAATGGTGACCGATAGTGAAGTAGTAGTGTAGTACCATGAGGGAAGAGTGAAAAGAACCCCAATCGGAGAGTGAAATAGAACATGAAACCAAACATTTTTGAACAAGACAAGTGATTTTGATTGGTGAAACTATAGCTTTTCAAGAAAGTCTTAGAATAGCCTCGAAGAGCTTGTCAATTTACAAATGAAATTGCTGTCACTACAAAAGCATTAGTAATTTCATTTGGAAGAAAGTGCCACTATATATATACCTGAAAGAGTTGCCACTATAAAAAATCATTAGACTTCCTATTTTTGAATTAGCAGAATTAACCTGACTTCACTATAGATTGACAAAGTTGATAAACAAGTTGAACCCAACGCGAACCATCTTAATCTGTATATAAAGAAATTATTTATTTATTTATATATTAACTAGTCGTGAAAAAAGGAGAACAACATTTTTTACTTTTGTTGTATATGCTTATTTTATTATTTTTAAAATATATGTGTGAATCATCAGAATTGACCGATGCTTACAAAGTCATAAAGATCAATAAGCCACGCGGTGGGTCTCGTGACTCGTGAGAGTTCGAAAGAACGGGAGGGAAGCACATCAAGAACTCAATGTGAAGGTGGCCGGCATTAAAATGAAACTCGACTTCTTTGAATTGAATGCCCCTGTTCCATTACATATTTGACGTTTGACAAGACATCAATAGCCCTTGAACATGGACTTTTCTTGATATTATTAATCTAATTTCTTATATAGTCCTCGCCATGGCTCCCATAACATTAATTCTGTAGCGAAATTAATCTAACCCGACGTGTGAATCGGAGAGAAAAACCATATCAAGTTTTCAAAGCTTGCTTGCTTCATTTCAAAAAGCCATATTCGATCATCTCAACCACAAATTCTTAAGACATTATCATTCTCATCGTCTTCCATTAATCAGAAGAAGAAGAAGAGGACAAGGCCGTACTCATTACGACAGCGTCATGGCAGTAGCCGTTGAAGGCACCACTTTGGAACACACACCGACATGGGCTCTTGCCACTGTTTGCTTCTTCTTCATCTCTGTCTCCATCTTGATTGAACACTTAATCCACCTCCTTGTGACAGTAAGTAGTATTCTGTTTTTGTAACATAAAAATTTCTAGCTTTGTCATTTCGTGATATTGAACGATTGATTCTTGTTCGTGCAGTGGCTCAAAAACCATCGAAAAACCGCCTTAACTGATGCGGTGGAGAAGCTCAAAGCAGGTACAGCTTATATATATAGAAGTTTAGAACTAGACCCGATATTGTAATCTATTTGATCGTACTTGTATTGGGTTTATATTGTTGTGCTTGCTTTTATTGCAGAGTTAATGCTTCTGGGATTTGTGTCACTTTTATTGGCGGTGACCCAAGATAGGATAGCGAAAATTTGTATACCTGCAAAGATAGGAGATATAATGCTTCCCTGTCGTAAAGCCGTGAATGACACAGAAGTGAAAACCGTTGAGCACTATGTGAACAAATTTGCAAGAAACCTTAATTCTTCTGGGGTACATGTCATGTTTGACCAAATGCTCAGGCAAACGCAGAGGATACTCGCCGAGGAGGAGGCAGCAGCTGTTGAAGATTATTGCGGTGATGTATGTACTTCATAATCAGTTGATTTTGTTGATGTTTTATAAGGGTTATTGCTGATTCAGATGAGACTAATTTGCAGGAAAAGGTTTCGTTGGTGACGAAAAACGCCCTTCATCAGCTGCACTTGCTGATCTTTGCGCTTGCGGTTATGCATATTGTGTATAGTGTTCTAACTATGGCTTTGGGCAGGGCTAAGGTAATTTTCATTAGTCATGGCAAAGATATTATAAGCTTTAAATGTAATTTTGATCATTCAAATAACTTCTGGATACTTAATATCTTCGTGTTGAATATACAGATGAGGCGCTGGGAAGCATGGGAGGAAGAAACACGAACGATGGAGTACCAAGTTGCCAATGGTATGTATTTCGTTAGGACAAGGCTTGCAACTAATTAAGTTTTTGCTGCCAATTCAAAGACCCTCCTCCATTTTTCATTTTCCTTCCAATTTCCACCATCACAAAGCATAGTGAGTTTGGATGAATTCTTGTTCGTATTGCTTACGGTTCATTCTTTGTGGACCATCTTTATAAGAAAACAATATCTGGGTTAGTCTAGTTTCCTCAAGTCCAAAAACTGTAGTTTGTTTCCTTTATAAAAGCAGTTTGGTATAACAGCATAAAGTGTAAATAAGAGTCGCGCCAAACTCCATCAAATTCCAAAGAATCATTATACATCATGCAATAAGTGGAAGGGAAGGAATTGGTGTCGGATTCTAAATCTGGTTTTATTAACAGACATTTCTTTTTCTAGGGTGAGGCGACTGGGTCTAAAAAATAGATGTCTTAGAAAGACTGCTGCATGTTATTATATCTCAAACATTATATAAGGCCCTCAATTTAAATATACCTCAAATGGCTGTAAAGTCTCTGTCTTTTGAATACTGGGGGCCTGAGCCACCTGGAGTTGGAAGGTCTTGCAAATAAGCTTTCGGCTTCAAATGATTACTTTGGCAATGTTTATTACTTTTCTTTAAACCGTTGTACCAATACTTTGGGGGTACGTATCTTTGACTGTGACTGGTTCAAAATGTCCATTTCTGAGCTTTTCTATGAATATCTCTATCAGTCTTTGTTTGTGTACCTAGTTAGCTTTTGAAATATGGAATGTATACAAGAAAGTAAACCAAATTTTGTATCGGACATATTCTCGAAGTTCTTATTTTTCTACCTTTAACTTGTGGGAATGTATTCAATCTAAATATGTCAGCCGTATGACAAAACGTATCCCAGAAAAGTATGCAGAACGTCTAGACACTATGCACCTTAAGGCAGAGTATATGTTTTTAAAAAAGAAAAAAAGCAGAGTATATGTGTTTCTGTTGCCCTTTTTTTTTCTTTCTTTTTTTGGTGGGAGTTACAGTAGTTATAAGTTGATCCTGAGTTCCTGACCTTAAAGTCATTAAGATTCAAGATGGGCAATAATAAACTGAGCTATATACTTTTAGTAACTTATCCACATTCGTTTGCAGACCCCAATCGATTCAGACTTACAAGACAAACAACATTTGGAAAAAGGCACATGAATTCGTGCACAGAGACTTCACTTCATCTATGGCTGGTGAGTACCTTTTATCATCTTGAAGCTGGAGTTTTACTTGCCTAAATCTATCTGCTAGCTAGTACATTTCTAATGACTTGGTTTTGGATAACTGTGAATTGGAGCAGAAATGCTTTTTCAGGCAATTCTATAATTCCGTAGCAAAAGTTGACTACTTCACCATGAGACACGGTTTTATATCGGTAAGGAACTTAACTACACGAAGCCAATTTTGTGTATGGTTTGATGAGAAAAGTCGCAACAGAATCAATTAAGCCTCTAATCAATGAATCTTTCTGCAGGCTCATCTATCAAGCAGGCACAACAACTTTGATTTTCAAAAATACATACAGCGATCCTTGGAGGAAGATTTCAAGACATTGGTTGGCATAAGGTTTTTTAGTCTTTATGAATTGTCTTTGTAATTATCATGGAAAGTTACACAGTTTTACATCTTTCATCCCAATCATTACTGTTTGGAAAATTAATGTGGCCTCTTTTTTGTTTCCCCAGCCCTGCAATGTGGTTTGTAGTAGCCATTTTTATGCTGGTGGATGTGTATGGTAAGAATTCTTATTGCTTCTTGTTGATGACTTCCTTTAGCTTGTGTTAAGATTGATAAATATTAATTCATGATATTTGCATCAACTCTAACCAGGTTGGCACGTATATCTTTGGCTATCCTATGTTCCACTCTTGGTAAGTACATTGTTGTATGTTTAGACGAGCATATATGGATACCCGTGTTTCCAGATAGTCATTAACTTTTCTTTTCTAGGTCGTTCTGGTCCTAGGAACCAAACTTGAATACATTGTTGCAAAGATGGCGCTTCAAATTAAAGAACAGAACAATGTAATCATTGGAACACCTCTTGTTCGAGTAGACGATAATCTATTCTGGTTCGGGAAACCAAGATTTGTCTTGGTGCTTTTACATTACACTTTGTTCCTGGTACGCACTCTATATCAGGAGAAAATTTTGATTTTTAATTTATAAAATATGCTGTGTAACTAACATTACTGTTTTGGACCTTGTAGAATGCATTTGAGCTTGCCTTCTTCGTTTGGGTTACAGTAAGTTTTTCTTTCCCATCCTCCAGATTTTGGTGAAGTTCAATATGTAAAATTTTGCATAGCTGTCATAAGAGCATCCTTCTTGTGGTTTTTCTTAGGCCCAATTTGGAGTAGGATCATGCTACCACGAGCACACCTCGATCATTGTTACAAGAGTTTTCTTAGCGTAAGACTACCAAAAACTTTGCATTCTAATTACTATAAAGTTACTTAAAGATGACAAATATGTTACAGATTATTGAGCACGCCTTGTTCGCATTACTGACCCTAAATCCATTTTGATTTCTCAGGGTGACCACCCAAGTCCTCTGCAGCTACATTACTCTTCCTCTGTATGCACTTGTAACACAGGTGAAATATATCTGAACTGTTGGTCATAGCTATACATATTACTCTGACCAGAAAAACTTTTGATTTTCAATCAATGAAATTTAAGGACCAAATTTGGTTGATATCTGACTTCTTGTCTATATGTACACACAGATGGGTTCACAATTCAAGGGTAAGATACTAGAAGATAACATGGCTGGCATTCTAAAGCAATGGCACAGTGATGTGAGGCGGAGAAGGAAGAGGGAAGAACAAGAATCACAATCTGCACGCACGTCTTTTTCCATGGAATGGAGCTCTGTGAGGCACAGCATTTCTTCTTATATGAGACCAAGCACTTCCAGACGAGGTGAAAATGCCGATTTTTCTAACAGATGGGATAACAAGGACCAGACAGTAGAATTAGAAGAAAGCTCCTCATCAAGGGGTCACAGAAGAAATAGTGATTATGGGACATGAGCAGTAGTGGAATCACGAAGCCCTGAGTTTATGGGAGGGTTAATGGCTGAAGGTCAGTTTCTCTGCAGACTCTCTGATGGCCACTATGCGCCCAATTACAGGGCAAATGCATCATAGTATAGATGTGATGGCTGCGTGCTTCTATTGCCCCGTTTGTTTATAAATTGAGAATCATTACTTGCATTGCTGTGTATACAAAAATAGTTTAGGACTTCAAATCCAAAAGCATACTTCATGAGCAGTTCATAATTCATTCATGGAATGCCTTCTGCTACTTGGGTAATGATCAATATTGTCTATGCGGTACAAAATTATATAGCGACACCCAGTGACGTATTTGGGATCTAAATATGGGGTGGGCTAAATTTATTGTTGCCCTAGCTTCGAAATCTCAAGGCCATCTTCGCCCGCTCTTTTTAGACGACTCGTCATATTGGCCGTCCTCAACAGCCAATTGGGCGACAAACTCTAAAGCTGCAAAAGAAGAGAAATCATCAGATTCAAAATATATGGGTTTTGAGCTTTCAAGATGAAGAGATGAAAATCTTCATACCTTTATATGCCAGGTACTTGGGACTTTGGGAGGCCTCCAATTCTCATTGTCCCGTGTTCGAAGAGAGAAGAGCACGAAGACTGAAGGCCGCGAAGCGACTGTAACTGAAGGACGAACACTAGTGGCGGAATCAAAGCAGATTTTTTTTTTCCCCTCTCCCCTCGAAATAACCTGGTATGGCCGTATACTTAGACTGATCTTCAGCCTAATTTTGGGTTGGGCTCACCTTCACATGGATACGCCCCTGGTGACACCTTTGTGATCTGCGACTTTAGCTAGGAGACAACTTTAGTAGTGTCATCTGATTTTTCCTTGCTCAAACAGGTGGACTCGCTCTTGTAGCTGGGAGGACTTCCATTGGAAATGCCAAAGCAAGAATGTCAAATACAAATCTGAGGATTGACGTGAGCAATAATATTTGACAAATTTGAACCTTCATCTTAAGAGAATTCTCAAACGATTGACAGGACTCGTTCATGTGGGAGCCCATTTGAAGAGAAATTCTACTGAAAATTAACAAAATTTCTCCTAAAAGTAAACTACTCAAAACCTGCAAAACAAACTAAACCCTTCTAATCACTTAATTCCAACCTCAACTTCTGGAGCATACATGCTCTCCATAATAATAACCATACTCCAACTCAAATACATGTGGATCACAGCACTATAAGCCAAATAATGAAATTCAGAGAAGTCTATTTAACAATTGGGAATCGGTAAAAGCATCGTACATCATCCATAGCTCTCACCAAATAGACACTGTGATCATTTCTATAGTAGCATTCAGGGGCGGATTCACATAGAGCCCAGATTAGGCACTTGCCTAGACTGGGAGTTTACATTGAATTGGTGTAGGCAAGGTATGTGAAAATTGTAGAAATTGGGCAAAATCAAGGCAAAACAAGGTGAATTGGGGAAGAAAACAAGGTGAATTGAGGAAGAAAATGGCAGAAATTGGGCAAAAACATGGCAAAATCTTCATAATTGTCTCCAGAATCTATAGCTTCCCTCTAATTTTCCTCTATTCCCCTCTTACCATTGTCTTGCCTTACCTGAAAAAAAATTCTGGCTCCGCCCCTGGTAGCATTCATCTAGTGGCCACTACGAGCAGCTCACTATTAGTACTCGATATGCGGTCATGGAAAGATACTAAATTATATTACTCATAGTACCCATCAATGACCATTAAGTGCGAGACAAAAATTTACACACAATCATTAATCATTAATATCTCAAATCACAACGTACAATCGTAACATACATATTTCAGATCAATAACCTATCGGCCACCAGTCCATCCCCTCTCTTCTGGTGCCTCATCTCCAGCTATGGCTAGTAGTAAGTCTCTTCTCTTCTGGTGCCAAAGGTTGAGATCACTAGTCCATGCATGCCTCTCTCGTAGTGTCTCCAATTACATACGCATCCAACCAAAATAATTATAAAGTTACAAACATAAAACAACTCCATCAATGATCATAAAATCAATAATTCAACAATAAACCAAAAATTCACAAATCATAATTGAAATTCAATCCTAAGTATTGTGGGGTTGGTCAACAAATTCAGATATGCAATCATGACAATTAACCCTTCCATGAACACAAGAATGATTTCAACCATGAATACAGTGATAATTACGATCGTCAATGCAACAATGATGATGACCACAAAGCACAACAATGATTACAGTGATAAGTGCAGTAATCTTTACGACCATAAAGCACGACAATGATGACTGTCATAAACCTTGATAATAAGTACAGGCATAAAGACAGTAGTATTCACGACTTAAAACCCAATTCCTACCACACCTATAAATAGGGGGAACGACGACCATGTAAGACATCTCATTCTGACTTATTTCATTACACTCGACTGAGAAATGTATTGACTTCGGCATCAGAGATTTTTTACAGGTATCCCCCTTCTCATCGAGTCAACGGTCAAACATCAATCAACGAGTAAAGGAGACCTCTTGATCATTTTTGGTCAGCTCTCACTCCGGTCCGCATTCATTAGTTAGTCAAAATCGTCTTTGAAATTTTTCATTACCAACAAACATTTATCATCAATCAACTCAAGCCCAAATCCAAGATTTTCCAGAAATCATAAATAATAAATTTAAACAAAAATCCAAATTCTTTATTGGAAATCATAAGTCATATGTAAAATGAACTTCAAAGAAATCGTAAATTCAAAATTAATGTTCAACATAGTGGGAAAGCAATGTTATTTGTAATGATGCTTCTTCGTGCTAGAGTTATCTTTCCGGTATGTCACCGCTATATCAAAGCAAATGGAGTAGTCATTCATGCACTCCTCGCTAATGGATGCTTGTTAGAATACATAGATTTTGTGGAGAGTCTTGGTATTATTTCAAGATGTTCTCTTTATGCTTATTGTAATATAGGGTTCAGGCTTTACGTCCCCCCCCTGTATTCTGCAATTTCATTAATCAAGGTTTGAGGGCAGCCGCATAAGTCATTTTCAAAAAAAAAAAAAAATTAATGTTCAAATCCAACATTCTCGTTGGAAATAAATTAAGATTTAATTGCATTCGAATTCAAACGAAACTTAACTTAATAATTCATCAAAATTCTCGAAAATCTGAAATGAAATCACATCGAAATCGATTAAAACTTCTAGGATTTCTTCAACTCACTAATTCTAACAATCTAACAAAAAGCCATAACGATTAAACAGTTGGATTATCACAAACTGATATCCGAAAATCTCAAAACTACTCAAATCCTATCACTTACCAAACATTTACCAATGACTACAAACATCATATTAACATGTTCGTAAGGTTAAGTTCAACTTAACGAGCTAAAACACAAGGCTAGAAAAGGTGGCACGCACCACCATCGGCATATGGGCCTCATTTCCACTCCATCAACCCCAAATCGGGGATCAATACTTATGCCAAAATGTTCATTTCAACAAGCCTAGCAACTTTTACAACTATCACAAAGTCCAATTTCAATCAAGAGAGTCAGAATTTACCTTGTTCGGATTCCTGAAATTTCAATTGTTCGTCCTCCTGAAGCTTAATTGGTGCACGAGGTTGATATGGTTGGAACAAGTATGTTGAGGGCTTCAAAAATTGGGTGGTGGCGCTAGCTGAGGTGGCTGGAGGAGGGATCTCGTTTAAGGTCGAGGTACACAGCCTGTCGAGGCTTTTTTTTACCTCGATTTGCTACGCTGGGTGCCTATTAGTGGAAGGTGAGGCCGAAAACCTAGGGCTCCAACTATGACTAGTACAGTAGTCTAGGGCGACCCGACGGTGAAGAACCAGGTCTCTCTCTATCTCCATCTATGTACGGTCTAAAGGAAAGAGTGGTGTCTCAAACTGCTAGGGTTCCCCACCTTATAAACTCAAGATAGAAAATATCAATTTTGCCCTTATGAAAGTTTCAGAAAAAACTCCAACGAAATAATTCAACTTCGATCTGTAAACTGTACTTTACATACGAATTTCAATTTTTTTGTGTCTCATATCTATGGACTTGGTCTAACGTGCTTTATATATTTCGTGAAGAAAGTTTCCTTAAAAAATGAACCGAAGAAAAGGTTAATTTTGGAGTTCCCCCTAAATATTCGAAATGAAAGTAAAAGTAAATATTTCAATTGTTTACCATCCAAATGACCAGTAATTCGGTAAATCTAGGTACGGAACATAACAATTGTCAAACACATTATTAGAATATATCTGAACTTTTTATTTGTTTTTTTTTTTCACTCTTTTCTTGTGTTGCAATATGATTGAAAAACCGGGAACTCTTTGTTGAAAAATTAGGATAATATATTTGAGAAGTATGTAAAATATTGCAAATCATCTTCATCTACTTTCTCCGCATTCTCAGTAATATGGTTGTCTTAGATGTTAAGAATAATCATTGAACCCTCTCAGTAAATTTTGACAGAACCACTGGAGCTTCTCTTAGTTCATGATGATCGTGAGTTGGTTATAACTAATACTAGATGAGGCATATTACATAAAACTTTCATAAGAATTACAATGGAAATTGAGGTAGCATAATGAGAAATTTACAATTAAGTGCCACTGCATATGTTGCACTGATCGGTTATTTTTATGCCAACAATTTTCCTACTACCAATTTGAATGTCAATTGTAGAATAAGGAAGTAGGGTCTCCCGCAGAGGACTTATGGAACTAATTGTAAGACTTTCCGAGTTTAAGAATTGATTGTGAAGTTTGTGAAAACAATTGAAAGTAAATAACAAATAATGAAATTGTTTAACGTTGAGAATCAATAGAGAAGCAGAAGTCAGGGAATGTATCCACCACCAATCAATCAAGTATGCAACCCATGTTTAACCTAGTCTTATTTACCTAAGGATGAAGATGCTCAAGTTAACCCAACGCCTGAATTAACCTATTGTTTTTCCTTACTTGTATGCTATGCGAGAGACGCTCTACACCTAACTTATTTCCTAAAATGCAACCTAAGTTGACGCAACTCTAGATTTAATACATAGAAATCATTAAGATTAAAAAACAAGACATCACAAGACATCATGAGTACGACGCGTCTCAATTAATTTAGGAACCTAATCACTCGCCTTATAAACGATTTACTACTCTAGAACTTTCAGTGGAACCTTCTTAAAAGGAAAAGGCAATGATCATTCATAGCAGTAGAATCCAAAACATTCAATCTAAGTTGGCCACCAAAGAAAGCACATAAAGAAATCATCAATGTAAAAATAGTAATTAAGTTCTCATCCATTGATTAAACAAAAACTAACTAAATGTCATAGCATGGCATACAATCATGATTGGGGCTTCAACATGCCCTAACTACTAAGAATTTAGTTGCGCATGGTTTGAATTGGAAGCATAAAAGAATTCATGAGCAAAGTAAGACAGAAAAACCCTAAAAATCAAGTTGAAAAATTGTCAGAACGACTGGTCATCGGGATCCGCTGATTGGTCAGTGAACGACTGATATGCTTTCTTCTGCTCAAGTTTCTTGCTTGATTCTCGCACGTAAGAATATTTTCTAGCCTTTTTATATTTCTATTGAGTCCTCTGTCATTCCTTTTTGGTTTGAGAGTCCTTGAAGTGTAGAGAAATCCATCTTCTTAGTTCTCTGATTGAATTAGGATTTCTCCACATCACTTTGTCCAATGACAATTGACCATGTCATCATCAATATTTCTGCGAATATCTTCATAATTTGTTACGGTATCTCCATGGATTTCCATGGATTGGGCTCCTCGATCCATCAAGGTCTTCTGCTTGGCCAGGACTTCAAGCTGCTCCTTATTTGGGCATCTTTTCTCAATATTATCTTCTTTTTTGTATATTTGCTCTGAAACACTTAATAAATACAAAACTAAATAATAAATAAAGAGAAAATAGAATAAACTAACAAAGATTAATATAGGGATTAACCATATACATGTCGCATAAAATGCTCCTATCATGCACAATGTTAGTTAAGTGTCACTATGTTAGCTAAATAGCCACCCTCAACTCCTCAAGTATAAGGGGTACAAGTAATAGTATAGGGATTTAAGAAAGATTGTCGAACCCACGAGGATTTGATTCATTTCACTAGCTAGGGTGTTAACCTAAAGAGAGCTAGAATATGCAAATGTACAATCACAAACCTAAATTCACAAGGAAATCTAGGCTCATGGTGAGTATGTGCATTGTGGTGGTAGTGAAATTTTTTGTTGGATAGAGTGGTGAACCAAATTAAAATAAATGCTCAAATGTAAATTAAACTAGTAATATAATGGATGAAGTTAGGGGTTGGATTGTCTACCACTAACCTCCCTTGCAAGTATTGAAGTTCAAATACAAGTGATGCTATTATAATTTTCCAATTACCCTCTTTGCATCCAGATAAGACTACAAAAGCTTAAACTCCTTTAATGTTATCAATTCCAACTAGATAAGTCTAGAATTAACTACCTAAAAACAAATCCTCTTACCGGTTAAGTCTCAATTCATTGTTCTTAGTCATTGTTCTTAGATGCATAAAGCTATGAGTTTAGATAATCATGCTAGCAAACCAATCCTAGATGTAGGTGATTTTAACTCACAACCTTCACATTAGGCCTCATCATATGGCCCTTGGGTCCAAAGGCCGCTCAGCCCAGCCCTTCCATTAGGGAGGACCGACCCGACCCTTTCTCAAATAGGGTAGGGTATGGGTCATACAAATGAAGCCCGACCCTACCTTACTGCCGGGCCCGATTGAGCCCTTAAGGGCTAGGCCCGACCCTACCCTTAAATCCCGGCCTTAACCCAGCCTTAAAACTTATATTTTATTTTTGTGATTTTCTATACATCTGTATAAAACTATATGAGTATGGAGAATTATTTGTATCTGTTATACTAGAGAATAGGTCTTTGAAATTGAGTCTGTCCCTTTTGAGGCCCAAACTTATTAGCAGGTATGAAGCCCAATGCCAAGAATCCAACTATCCAAGTCCAAATCAAGTCTCCAAGAGGGCAAACCCTAGACGCTAGCATCGAAGTCTTCAGACAGCAATTCAACCACAGCCGCCTCTCTCAGAAAACCCTATCTTCCTTCCCAATGAAGGTTTCAGCTTGATGGACTGCTCCGTCTCGAGCGGCGAGTGCTTGTCTCAACAGCTTCGTCTTCGGCCGACGACGAGAACGAGCGCGGTAGTGACTGCAACTTGCTTGTCTAGGCCTAGAGAGACGAGCACGGTGTCGACGCTATGCATCGCCGGGAGGAGGTTGTCGGTCATCGTCGTATCATTGAAGGTGAGGACTTTGTTTCCGACACACTTTTGATAATTAGACTATGGTGGTTTGTGGTCAAATTCTTTACAATTACATGTTGTCTATATTATTGATTATACTTGTAGTCTTAGTTCCTAATGGCCCAAGATGGGTTTTCTTTTTTTCGTCATCATAGATCTAGTGGCCAGAGCTTTTTTATGTGCTAAAAATTGAATTGTTTTTCTTCAAGTTTTTGTTTGTTTTAGCAGAAACTTTGTCTACTCAAAAAACCTTTATTCGTGCTCTCAATTATTTTGTTGGGCCAATCTTGATGAGAAAAATACATGATGTCCAATCTATCAGAATTCCTTAAAGTCTGGTTATATTGCTCTGTGGATTTCATTTTCATGTAGATTCGCCATTTTGTCTTGTTAACATGTTTTGGTTTGAATATTGATTTTCATCATCTGTTAATTTGGTTATTTTTGTTTTCATTGAGCACTGCAGTTGATAATTTTGTAGTCTGATGTCTCCACCACTGTTGGGTGGTGAGGGGGAAGGGAAGAGCAATGGATCTATGGTATCTTGTTCTCCCTCTATGGACATGAATCACCAGAATCTGTCGAACAAGGGAAGTTTCCTGTGAGTTCAATCAATGTAAATTTGCATATTCTCATATAAATTGAATTGAGTACTGATCAATTAGGAATCTTTATTCATAATTGCAGGAAATTCTGAGTATAATAGAGCATGGTGGAAGTTCATTGACATAATTGCAGGAATCTTCAAGTTCGCAAGAATGATTTATTTTGTAATTTTTTGTTTTTGAAGAAGTGATTGATATCATCAGACTGCTCTTCGTATCTCTATTCTTCTCATTGCTTTTAAAGAAATAATTGAAAGTTTCAATTTCAGTTGATGAAATTGATATCACTAGACAGTAGACTACTTTCTTAAGTTTTAAAGATTTCTATTTAATTGCATATATTGAAAAATTATTTTTTTCCCTCCAGTTTGAGTTTACTTTCAAGTAAGCCCGACCCGAACCTATCTAAAAGGGCTGGCCAGGCCCGGCCCTTTCAACCCTTGAGGAATGGGCCTTAAGAGCGGGTAAGGGCTTACATTTTGAAGCTTTGGCCCAGCCCTAAATTTTGTTGACTTGGTCAAAGCCCGGCCTTGCCCTACCTTAAGCCCTAAAATTTAGGGTAGGGCTGGCCCTAACCCGGCCCATGATGACCCCTACTTCACATGCACTTAGAGGATGCTATCATGCTATCAATGCTCAAGGTTAACTACTCTCTAAACATGTTTTCATGAGATGACAAACACAACACATTCAAAGTAGTTAAGTTTGAATGAATGCATTCACTTCTTGAATTAACACATGAAGATGAAAATCACAAATAACTTCAAATGTAAATTAAAACATTAATTCATACAAGATTGGCTAGGGCTTTCAACCCTAGCCCCAACAAAGTACTACTCACTCATAATTACATATATTAACTTCATAATCAAATTAAACACCAAAATATAAACTAGAGTAAAAAGGATAGAGTTGTCTTAGTGGTGTGTCGGATGGTCCCCAAGCTTACGTCTTGGTGGTGGTGATTCCCTCTTCTTCTTGCTCTTGAAGAGTTGATGATAAAAGAAAGTGAAGCTTGTATTGTGTATTGTGTGAATAGGTGGAGTAGATGGAGAAAATGATGATAGAAAAGAGAGTGGAGAAATGATGTAGTAGTGGTGGTGTTAATGGAGGTAGAGGATAAGAAATGGTGGTGGTGATGGAGAAGATAGAGTAGTATGGATAGTATGAGTTTGGATTTTGGGAGGTGGATATGAAAGTTTTATGAAGGAGATGAAGAGAGAAAGAAGATATAATGGGGTGGAATGGGTGATGCCTTAATAGTGTGATGAAGGGATGCTTATATAGAGAAGAGAGAGAGAAGTAAAATGATGAATGGAAGCAAAAGGAGCAACTCAAGCATTTTAAGAAGTATGGAGGTGGATTATGAGAGTGGTAATAGATCCTAAAAATAAGGGAAAAAAGTATGGAAGAGATGGAGTAAAAAGAGGGAAGTGATGATGAGCTATTAGAGTGTAGAGTAGAAAAATATGGCTAAAGGAGAAGATAGGAGCAGCTCTTTATTATGCAAGGGAAGCATGAAAATGAAGAGTGTTGGAGTGGGTTTGGGTAATATGGAGAGAACATGATTATTACACCCTAAAACATGGAAGATTTTTGGGTGATGATGGTGGACTTTCTTCTCCTTTCTTCCTTCAATTGAATATCCACTGAGACTTCGGAATTTCTTCATACTAAATGTTCCTTGATAAGTGTAGATCATTTTGGTAAAATTTCAGAGCTTAGTTCACAGTGTTTTGGCCAGAAATACTGCCCGAATCCATACAGGTCCGGTTTTACAGTTTTAGTCTTTTAGTCAGAAAATTGGACCAATCTTTTGAAGGCTTTACAATCCGAACTAGCTCATGCACTCTTCATAAGAAATGATCCTTAGGATGTCTAAAATGGATCTGAAAAGTTTCAACTGATTTGAAGTTCGTTTGGTCAGGTTTCCGCCCCTCCTTCCTTGTCTAGCTTGCTTTCTTCTAGCCGGAGTAGGAAAATGTGCTAAGGTTGACTTTTTAGTGCATTTCCATGGTTCTCCATCATTTCCTAGCATAATAAGGAAAACATAATAAATATATATAAATAAACACAAAGGTTAAGTAAAAGTACAAGATTAGAGGAATAATGGAATTTGATTAGTCAACATTAAATTGGACTTTAGAACAAGTAATTTTCATGTTTTAGGGCACAAATATGTATATGAATTATGATCCAACAAATACCCCCAAACTTGAACTTTGCTTGTCCTCGAGAAAATTAAACTAATCTAACACTACAACAACTACCTAATCCTTCCAACAATTTCCTCAAAGAACACAACATAGATAGGGCATGAAAATCAAGTTAGGTCTTAAAACTTCATGGATCATGGATATTGGATCAAATGCTTGCGTTTTGAAATGTGTAACATGTCTCTAATTTGTCATTTCAACGTACCAAAATTGAGAATACATATCAAACCATGTTAACCATAAACTCACAAGATATTCACTCTATTTTTCACACAAGTGTTTAAGGGTTAACTAATCTACACTCAAAACAATCTCATGCAATTCCTGCCATAAGCTTGCTCTTCAATTTTATCTCCACTTATCAACAAAAACACATCTTGGATGGAAAAGGGATTTTATTGGAAGTAATGAGGCTCAAGGTGAGGGGTTAAAAAAATGAAATGGAATGGAATAACAATTTTCAAGCAACTTAATAAGCAACAATCATTTTGAGATTAAGAACTTAAGGTGGTGTTCGGCAACGTTTTCATGTCTGTGTTTTCATTTTTGAAAATGTAAATATGGTGAAAATGCTTTCAGCGACCTATTTCTCAAAACATGAAAAATGAAAAATAATTTTTTTTCAACTTTTACTCGGAGAAACTGAAAACAACAATTCGGCATTTTCACTTTTTTCTTCACTTAGTAGAAAATATGGAGAATATTTTTTTTTGCAATAAACTACCAAACACATTTTCAAATTTGAAAAATACAATCTCGTTTATTTCATTTTGTTTTTAAAAATCATTTTTAGAAAATTATTTTTGAAAACGTTACAGAACATGCCAAACTAAAGATGCTCAAAATTTTCACTTTCTCACCACTCCCCCAAACTTAAACAAAAACTAATTATTGAATTGAAATGACATTCTTTTGAGATTTTCTTTTGTTTCTCCTCTTTTTGCTTTCTTTTCAATTTTTTTTATACTACTTTTTTTCTTTTTTTTCTTTCAGTAATATAAAGTAAAATTGCAAAACAAAGAATACCTCCACACTTATTCTTTTCTGAGTACCCCTAAACTTGTTTCTTTTAGCATCATGACATAAACAATATCGTATTGCTCATTAAGTAAACTTGAAAGGGTAAGGTAAGTGTTTAAGTTAAAGGGACAAACATTTATGTTGTGAAGAATTGAAAGGCTAATTACACAAAGACTCAAAATGGCAATATAAGGATATCCAATCTTTCGGGACATACTCATTTGGCCATGGTGGATTCATAATTGCCTAATTCGTTTCCAAGATGTAAAATTGAGACAAAGAGTTTTGAAAGATATGAAGCGAGTTCTAGAGATGCAAAGCGAATGAGATGTTCACTCATGAATAAATTAGTGTTTAGAACTATGAATGCACTTCAATTAAGCTCAAGTACTCACAATAGGGTTTTGAATTAGAGATATTCATAGATATCCGATTAATTGTACGATTATCTTTCCTTGTACAACTCTGCTTCTATGTCTTATAATCCTCTATATAAAGAGCCCCCTATTAACAATGAAAGTACGACTCAATTCTCTCCTAATTTTAGTTTTCCTTAAACACAATTATATTTGTTTTTACAATCTTTGTAATTTTGTCATTTTCTTCACGGTAGAATTAAAATGAACATGTTTACATATTCCAATAACAGTGATTTCATTATGACATCAAATTAGGAGCATGATTAAAATCACAAAAATTGTAAAACACATAGACCAAAATTATAAAACTCGAAACCCAATTACCAAATTATAATACATGATTGTAAAACTTGTGATTGTAATCATTGTTCAAATTATACAGTAAAGTCATATTGTTTATGGATAGTAATTAGGAGCTGACGATCCTTCTTGCAATAATTGTATCTCAAACTTGCCAACCTCGACCAACTACACCTGCACCTTTCCTGAAACGATAGAAGGGTGAACTAAAACGAATACGACAAGAATCGGAAGCAATAATTGAATCGAGCTTCTGGGTAGCAGCACATCTACATATTGTTTATGGATAGTAATTAGGAGCTGACGATCCTTCTTGCAATAATTGTATCTCAAACTTGCCAACCTCGACCAACTGTACCTGCACGTTTCCTGAAACGATAGAAGGGTGAACTAAAACGAATACGACAAGAATCGGAAGCAATAATTGAATCGAGCTTCTGGGTAGCAGCACATCTAGTCACAAGGATATGCTTTCCAGTCCTCGGATCCCACCATTTGTGGGCTCCATGTGGTTTGACAATAGACATGGCCATGAAAATTTTATTTTATACTGATTTCAATCAGTCACAAGGATATGCTTTCCAGTCCTCGGATCCCACCATTTGTGGGCTCCATGTGGTTTGACAATAGACATGGCCATGAAATTTTTATTTTATACTGATTTCAATAGATTATTGGTACTAAAGTACGTTGTCTTCTTGCTTGTTAAATATGTGGAGTTAACAGTCCATGACTCCTGACCACATCCCTCGTTAAGTGTTCCAGGTTCGACCACTTTCGCACACTCATTGGCTCTTACTGTTCTTGATTTTGTTCTTTCATTACAGCCACGAATCCCCACTATATACAAACAACTTTGATTTCTTCTGCAAACTCCTGTCCTCCCCTTCACTTTCTCTGTTCAATATGTCTAATAATTACTTGTGTCTGCTAGGAGCCATAGATAGTCTCTGGTTTCACCAAACCATTCTTTTCCCAGAACCCATTTCATTACTTGGCCCCGAATCCACTGAAACAGCTCAAGACTCCATCGCAAATAGTTCTTTCACGTACCCATCATCCGGCTTGGTCTCCTTAGCAGTTGCAGATGAAGAAGTCTCCTCAAATTTCTCAACCATGTTAGAACCGGAAAACCCATCACCGGGTACACCAGATTCAGCAGAGATTAGTACTCCACAGGTAAAAGTTATTTACCAGTTGGTACTCTTAGCATAGTTGCAATTTACTCTCTGTGAGGAATTTTCACCTTGGTGTGCATAGCTAATTAATGTTTCTGTAAACAATGACTAGGATTATGAGAGGAAAAGACCAACAAGATTAGATATTGTGGCGAACAGATTGATGTTGATTCGCTCTCAGTCATCATCCCCAATATCAAAGGATCAGAGAAGTCCTCGAAAAAACAGAAGCTCTGGCTTATTAACAAGGAAGCTGGAGAAATCCATGAGCATGAGAAGCTTGGGGGAGCTAGAACTTGAAGAACTAAAGGGGTTAATGGACCTGGGCTTCACTTTCGAGAAAGAGAACTTAAACCCACGAATGATGAGCTTAGTACCTGGATTGCAGAGACTTGGAGTTGGAGTTCATAGTAACAACAAAAGGATACAGAACTCTAGTGATAATGATGACGATGTTGAGGTAGTTGCAACTAAGGGTGATGATGGTGGTGTTGATGAGGATTTTGAAGTTGAGAGGCCATATTTATCGGAGGCGTGGCTTATAAAGAGGCCTGATTCGCCGCTGCTGAATCTAAGGTTGCCAACCAGAGTGTCCTCTGCTGCTGACATGAAGAAGCATCTGAAGTCCTGGGCCAGAACTGTTGCTTCTGAAATTCAACAGGAATCTTAATGTAAACTGTAAAGTATAGATAAGAGGGAGGTTCAAATATTTGTTTTACCGGCAGATTTTCAACTGTAAAAATGTCTTTTTCACTGTCAGTTAAAATGAAATTGCGCAGATTATAAATAAACAACTGCAAAGGTAAAGGCTACAGCACTTGGTTTTTGTTCTGGTTATTGTTTTGATCTCGGAACAAAGGATTCCGGTCACTATCCGTGTTGAACTTCTAAGAGCAAGTCTACCCGTTCGGTCACCGGGTCACTTATTATTTACCGTTTTTTATGTTTATTTCCACCATTTCGGTCACATGCACATTTTCCAAACTGACCTGCTGGGTTAATTTCTGGATCAATTTCGTGACCTGCAAGCTGATCCGGTGACCCAAAGGGTGGAAATAAACACTAAAAAGTAGTGAATAATAACTGATTCGGTGACCCAACGGGTGAACTTATAAAGATAAGTACACTTCCACCTAACTTATATGTCTATGTAAATAATATTAAATTTCAAACTCAAAATGAACTTTCAATCATCTAAAGCATGGCATATTTTTGCATATATAAGAAGCTAATTAATAGAGGATCACATTATTTCAAGAACAATAAAGTTTACCACTCAAATTGTAAAATGACATTTATTTAGTTTTAACGGATAAAAATTTCTTTATACATGGACCGGCCGGTTTATAAAAAATTAATCAGTGATCACATTTGGCTTGTACTATTAGAAAGTGATGGTAATTCAATATATTTGTAAAAGTAAAATTGAGATTGAAATTGGTCTGCTCATTTCATTTCATAGCCCCTTTATATATGGATGAAATTACAATGAAAATATCGATTAACATCAATTACAATAATGATAGTAAATACTGACTGTGATGTGACTGCAATTCCTTGATTCCATTTTCGTCTGTTTCTTTGACCAATGCACATAATGTGGTTTTCCTATAACACTCCCCCTTGTGCCAAGTCAAAGACAAAATGGTGCATGAGTTGTTGCCTCACTAAAAACCTTGCCAAGTAACAATAAAAACCTTGTGGGACAAAAAATACACCTTGGTCGAAGGAAAATAGCACAACGCACCTTTTACATTTGAGGATCACATGTGTGTGTTAGACTCCCCCTGATGTCTACACTCCCCCCTGATCCTAACATTAATCAAGAGAGTTTGTAAAGTCTTCTCATTCCTATGTTTTTCACATGTTTCTCAAATGTGGCCTTAGGCAATGATTTGGTGAACAAATCTGCCACATTCTCCCCATACCTTACTTGATTCACTTGAATCTTGATGAGGGCCTATTGTTGCTGATTGTAGAAAAACTTTGGCGATATGTGTTTTGTATTATCACCCTTGATATATCCTAGCTTCATATGTTCGATGCAAGCTGCATTATCTTCATAAATGCAAGTCGGTTTTTCAATGGTAGAACTCAAACCACTAGTCCCTCGAATATGTGTAATGATAGCTCTTAACCATATACACTCACGAACCACCTCATGTAGAGCAATGATCTCTGAGTGGTTCGAGGAGGTAGCCACAAGGGTTTTCCTGGTTGATCTCCAAGATATCGTCGTGTTCCTAATGGTAAATACATGACCAGTTTTGGAATGACCTTTATGTGGCTCAGAGAGGTACCCAGCATCAGCAAAACCAACCAAAATGTCATTTGGCGTTTCGATGTAGTGAGTTGCGCTTTCGCCATCAACATTTCCTTTAGGGATTATAGTTCCATCTGCGGTCCCTCTTGTCTCTCTGTAGGGAAAGAACAATCCCAAGTCAATGGTTCCTTTTAGGTATCGAAAAATGTTCTTGATACAATTCCAGTGACGCTGCGTTGGCGCTGAGCTAAATCTAGCTAACAAGTTCACTGAGAATGCAATATATGGTCGAGTACATTGGGCTAAGTACAATAATGCTCTTATTGCACTTAGATAGAGAATTTCAGCTCCTAACACCTCTTCGTCATTTTCCTTTGGATGAAATGGATCTTTCCTTGCATCCAAACTTCGACCGATCATGGGAGTGCTAGCAAGATACGCTTTATCCATGTTAAATTGCCTGAGTTTTGGACATACGCAAACTGGTGGATTAGTATTCCACAAACTCGGTGTTCTACTTCAAGGCCTAGACAGAATTGAGTTTTCCCAAGATCCTTCATCTCAAATTCGGATTTCAAGTAACTCGCGGTTTCCCTTATTTCATCAAGAGTACCTATTATGTCCATATCATTGACATATACAGCTATAATTGCAAATCAGGAACTTGTTTTCTTTATGAATACGCAGGGGCATAATTCATCGTTCTTATATTCCTTTCCAATCAAGTAGTCACTTAGACGGGTATATCACATCCGCCCTGATTGTTTCAATCCGTAAAGTGAGCGTTTCAACCTAATTGCAAACGCACTCCGTGGTTTAGAGTCACTTGACTTAGGTAATGTAAGACCATTAGGCGCTTTCATATATATCTCTAAATCAAGATCCCCATAGAGATATGCAGTAACCACATTTATGTGCTGCATTTCCAGTCATTCAGAAACTACTAAGCTAACTAAGTAGTGGAACGTTATAAAGTCCATTACCGGAGAGTATGTCTCCTAATAGTCAATTCCAGGGCGTTGTGAGAAACCTTGTGCCACAAGGCAAGCCTTTTACCTTAGGACTTCATTCTTCTCATTACGCTTTCTGACGAAGACCCATTTATGTCCTACAGGCATTACACTTGGTAGGGTTAGCACTACCGGACCAAATACCTGTCTCTTTGTCAGAGAATCTAATTCTGCCTGGATTGCTTCTTTCCATTTAGGCCAATCTACTCTTTGTTGACATTCTGCAATAGTGTGTGGTTCGATATCATCGTGCTCTATGATTTCTTGAGCAATAGTGTATCCAAAATTATCAATGTGTATGGAAGATCTTTCTATCAACTCATACGCACT
This sequence comes from Rosa multiflora, assembly GCA_002564525.1. NCBI lineage: Eukaryota > Viridiplantae > Streptophyta > Magnoliopsida > Rosales > Rosaceae > Rosa > Rosa multiflora. The sequence continues at coordinate 22,101 of BDJD01012256.1, read as the reverse complement.
CTCATAATCCATTGAGATTTTTTTGTTCTCTAGAATCATTTCAAACATCAGAGCGTCCTCGAGTATTGATTCATGGACATAACTATAATCAGAGACAATCTCATAAGAGGGATTCTCTACATTGATGATTAATGGATCGGTTTGTGCTTTACTCACCCTCTTCTTCCTTGGGTGAGTGTCAATCGAACTAAGTGGCCTCCCCCTCTTCCTTTGGGGAGCCACTGCCTCAACCACACCTCCACTAAGTGTAGTTGTAAAACCTCTATCTGCGGCATCGTGCCCCTTGTTGGGGGCTTCTAACCATGCATGCACATTTACAGATGGTATGTGTAATCTCGTCACTTTTGCGATATCAGTAAACGCATCAGGCATCGAATCTGCTACGTTTTGAATATCGATTATTATTTTCACTTCACTTTCACTTTGTGAACTGCGGAGATCAAAATGAGACAGAGTGATGACAAACCACGACAATTCATGTCGTTCCCTTGGAAAATCCTTTTTCCTATCTCCCCCTAACGATGGGAAGACTATCTCATCAAAGTGATAATCCGAAAATCTAGCGGTAAAGAGATCGCCTGTCAATGGTTCCAAGTAGCGGATAATCGTTGAGAATTCGTATCCAACATAAATACTTAATCGTCTTTGGGACCCATTTTGGTGCACTGTGGGGGCGCCATAGGCACATATACTGTGCAACCAAATATGCGTAAGTGTGAAATGTCAAGCTCATATCCAGTTACCAACTGAATAGTGAGTCTGAAACAAATAAGTAAAGCTGCGTGCAATATTGCATAACCCCAGGAAAATATAGGTAGGTTGGTGCACATAACCAATGCCCTAGCCACCATTTGTAGCCTTTTAATGGTGGCTTCTGAGAGACCATTTTGTGTATGCACATGGGGTACAAGATGCTCTACATCGATCCCAATAGACATGCAATAATCATCAAATGCTTTTGATGTAAACTCTCCATCGTTATCAAGCCTTATAGACTTAATAGAGTGATCAGGGTGGTGAGCCCTTAAGCGTATAATCTGTGCTAGGAGTTTTGCAAATGCCGCATTTCTTGTGGACAATAAAATGACATGTGACCAGCGTGTCGAAGCATCCACCAGAACCATAAAGTACTTGAATGGTCCGCATTCTGGATGGATAGGTCCACAGA
>BDJD01012255.1:8000-23759 GCA_002564525.1 Rosa multiflora | reverse complement strand
TTTGCTGGGTTTCTCTGAAAACTTCCTTCACAAAAGTCGTAGAACGCGTCGATACGAGTTCATGGACATACCGAACGAGGCAATCAGAGTTTGTATGAAGAAGTTATGGCTATTGGAAAAAGTTTCCATTTTGGTTAAATAGGAAAATTTCCTGAAAAATATCAGAGTTTCCCTTTTTGGAAATATTTTCTCTCTCCTGAGCTCGAGTCGCCTCTCCACTTCGCCGGCTTCGTTCTCCACCGTCCGGCCACCATAGGACGTCAAACAAAGTGGGTTTTCTTTGCCTCGATCTCCTTTACATGTCTGTGGAAGAAATTCACCAAGATTCGAGCTGTGGAAGGAGAACCATCGACGAGAAGAAGCCGCGGCGGAGCTGAAATAGCGTTGATCAGAGTCGGCAATTCCGACAACCATAACCGGTGTTTCTTGAGGGCTTTTGGAGCTCAGAGGACGTAGATGCTTCTCCCCAAGGTGGCTTGCATCGATTCAAAGCGTGGAGGTTGAATTCTGGAATTGAAATTCTAGGGTTTCAATCGGCCCAATTTGTTCTAAGGTAAAATTTGATCGATTAGTTTATAATTTGATGTTGGCGTAGTTATGAAAGTTGTAATTGGAGTTGAGATGAAGAACTTTTGTGTTGGAAGTTTTGTCAAATTTCACTTTCGGTCTGCGGCGGCGCCGCCGCCACTCTGATGGTGTTTTCTGGCCACCTCAGGGATAGTTTCTGTTCCTGACTTTGATCTACTCGTTGATACGAGCATTTCGATATACAATACGTAATTTTTAGAGATCATATGAGCGTTCATGTTAGGGTTTTTGTGATTTTGATAGTTTCGGTTATCGATCAGTGAGGATCTGACTATCCGATCAACTTGTGATTTTGTCACACCGATCGTAAAAGCATTCCGAAGACTTTGGGTGGTCGTGGATGAGGGTTCTCCTCGATTAGCGTTACTTTTAGGGTTGTTGTTCGATTTGGGGATTCGAACTTTAATCACTTGGTGATTCGTATACTGATTTGAGTCATTTGGTGATTAGGTGCTTCTCAAGGTGATTTAGACTAGTTGTTGGTGTGAGTGTTAGTTGGGTTCTACGGTTATCGATCAGTGAGGATCTGACTATCCGATCAACTTGTGATTTTGTCACACCGATCGTAAAAGCATTCCGAAGACTTTAGGTGGTCGTGGATGAGGGTTCTCCTCGATTAGCGTTACTTTTAGGGTTGTTGTTCGATTTGGGGATTCGAACTTTAATCACTTGGTGGTTCGTATACTGATTTGAGTCATTTGGTGATTAGGTGCTTCTCAAGGTGATTTAGACGAGTTGTTGGTGTGAGTGTTAGTTGGGTTCTGTATTGAAGACGCAGCAGGATTCTGAGATGAGTAATCTCACAATGTTCATTTCCGAACGGGTTTAACTTATCGTGTTGAGAGTTATTTAGTTAACTGCAAATTATAGTTGGTATTAGTAGCATTCCTGAGTGAATGTCTACGTGTGTGTGTGTGTGTGTCTATTTACATGAAATATATATATGTGTAGGTGGATTGTGTGATAAAACAATAATTGTGGGTGCGTTCATTTTATTGTTTTGGGTGTGACTTTTGGGGAAACAATATTTTGTGAAAGGGTTGATTTCTATTGTTTTGAAAAGTGTTGTGTATAGTGGAATATTTTAGTTCACGGGTGACTTATTTAAATGTGGGTCTTGTACCGGGAGTAATTGATAGGGATCAATTACGGGGAATATTTTATTTTAGATTCTTGTAACATTTTAGGTCTAGTGCGACTCCTTTAAATATTTTGGTATTTATACCGTGGATCCAAAGACTTACGAGTTGAAGATCGTGGATCACGAAATGAGATCGAGGGAGGGAAAATCGGGACTTCTTGCCCTTGGCCGGGTTAGTGGATACAATCAGTTAGAGCTCTAGTCTGTCCGCCGTGATTTGCGTGAGTTGTTTCTTGATTGAAACGTGTGGGTTTATCCCGTGATTTGCGTGAGTAGTTTCTTGATTGAAACGTGTGGGTTTATCCCGTGATTTGCGTGAGTAGTTTCTTGATTGAAACGTGTGGGTTTATCCCGTGATTTGCGTGAGTAGTTTCTTGATTGAAACGTGTGGGTTTATCCCGTGATTTGCGTGAGTAGTTTCTTGATTGAAACGTGTGGGTTTATCCCGTGATTTGCGTGAGTAGTTTCTTGATTGAAACGTGTGGGTTTATCCCGTGATTTGCGTGAGTAGTTTCTTGATTGAAACGTGTGGGTTTATCCCGTGATTTGCGTGAGTTGTTTCTTGATTGAAACGTGTGGGTTTATCCCGTGATTTGCGTGAGTAGTTTCTTGATTGAAACGTGTGGGTTTATCCCGTGATTTTCTTGAGTTGTTTCTTGATTGAAACGTGTGGGTTTATACCGTGATTTGCGTGAGTTGTTTCCTTCATTGAAACGTGTGGGTTTATCCTGTGATTTCGTGGGGGTTTTTCCCTTGATTTTGTGTGAGTTGTTTTGAGTTACTCATACGAGCTTTCATAAGCTTACCGGGTTTGTTGCGTGGCAACTCGGTACACTATTCAATGGTGTATGTGTTAATCCTGTAGATCAGGGTAGTCGTGGCTGAAACTGAGGTAGCGTGCTAGTAGTTTTACGGTAGGAAGCCAATTTTGTGACTTTACCGTTATTAAGACTTCCGCTTGTAGTAAGCACTGAGGAGCATTTACTTATTATGTTATTGTGGCAATTTAATTCATAACTCGTGTAATATATAGCTCTGCGGAGCAAATTTATATTGACTTTGTGGGTTCAAGGCATCAGTATGTACTTGGTTTTCCAGGTATTTTGTATTGATGGCTTAATGATACGCCCAAAATAGGCGATCAACTTAACCCTGCAAAATGTAGTCGTTAGCAATATAGAGTAAGCAAGGATCGTTAGATGCCAGAGATTGAGGGTAACAAATTAATCACACAAAATAAAAACAAACTAATTTAAACTAACTAAAGCACAAAACAAATAACAAAACTAAGAGACAAAAGAAAAATTCACACAAAAAACCTAGGAGAGTTTTTCTCTCAACCTAGTGTTCTACGGCACCCTAGCCTCCTTCCCTAACCTCTAGCCTCTTGCTATCGCTTCCTCCTCTCCATGGCCTTCATAGATACCGTCACAGCAAGTTTTGTTGCTCCTCTTGCTCTCGCAGAGGGTGGTAGCGTCCCGGATCTGGGACAGATTTGCGGTGGTCCTGTACGTGGATCCTCCCAATATTTTCTACTTGGTAAACCTTTGATCGAGGATGACAATGAGGTGCCTCTTGTGACTCTGAAGAAGAAGACGGGTAGACCGCCAGAAGGAAGAACAAGTGCCAACGTCTCAGTAACTGCAATTGGAGATTTGGTTTATTGCCCTAGAGATAAGGGCAAAGGAAAGCCTTTAGGCTGGCTTTCCTGGTCTCTTGCCTACCACTTGAAATTGGGTCTTCTATTACTTTATTCTTAGTTTTCTCTAGTTGTACATCAATTGAGGTCTCTAGGCAACTAGGTTTACTTTTCAAAGAGGGGTTAGTAGTGAGGACTTGATTTCTTGTTGTTCAGGCTCAATAAGTGAGTGTATGTGTTAACAATGAGGCTCACCTGCCTTTTGCTTGGCGACTTGTGTCATTTAGATTTTTTTTTGTATGAGACAACAGCTGATGTACGTGCCTTCTGGCCATGGATAAGTAATAAAGTTATCTATTTTCTCAAAAAAAAAAAAAAACTAAACTAAGAGAAAGAAAAACGTCAAAGAGGAAAAAGAAAAGATGGCACGACAAGATGGGGATAGAAGGGTGCATTGAAATCCTAAGTTGAACAAATTTGGGGTTTTTAAATTCAAATTGAACAAAAATTTTAAAGGCCTGGTATGCAAAATTCTGATGATATAAGGCGTAAGAACCCAGCAAATATGAAAGGAGAGATTATCAGTTCCATTATTTAATTCAGAATAACATCATATGTCATCTGCAATACAAAACAATGAACATAATGAAATCAAAATCAATCATATGTCTATAAACAATTGATACTTTTCTCCCCCTTAAAATTTGATAATTATGAATTTACCACTCCCACTGATCCTTTAGATATAGACATTCATATCTATTATATATAGGCCTTATACCCATCTAGAGGGTCGCTTATGAAACTGAGGTTTCTCTATTTGATATTCCATTGAATTATACATATTAGCAAAGTAAATACACTCACACCCCAGTCAAAATTAGAAAACTAAGGGTGGTAAACTTTTCCATCTCTTAACTCATTTACGAACAAACTTCATACACTGACATAAATATGCACAGCTACAAGAAAGAAGGAAAAATACAAACTAAGCCATGATTTTAGTCATGTTACAGAAGGTCTTATTTTGAATTGATTATATATGATTGGTACCAAAAGAATATATGTATATGTATATGAAGTGTGCTCAAACATCATTCCAAAAACATTTATAGGTTCAAGTTGACTAAAGCTTAAGCAATTTCTGCTCATTGATGATAACGATTGATAAAGTGAAAATGCAAAGACTCTGCCATCAAACCAATAGAACAACCTCTCAACCCATTAGGCTAGCATAAAGCTTAATAATAAGCTCAGTCAAATTGCGAGATGAGAATTGTACCCATCTAATTATAATTATATCAAATTGAGACTCTCGTATAGACTTGTAATGCCTACCCTCAACTGCCGTTCCATCACACCAGCTCAAGTTTTACTTATTCTGGAAATTAATTCAATTTCAGCTAATATATTGAGCCTAATGGGTTGAGAGGTTGTATAGACGGCAAAACCCATCACATATACGACCTAATTTGACTCATCACACCAGCTTATATATTGAGGCTCAATTTTCAGGCCAATCATTTGACTCGAACAAAACCCAACAATATATAGAAACAACTCTAAGCTAACAATCAACCAAGTATCTATTGTTAACTAAGCAATCAACAAAACCAAATCGAGCCATAAACCCTAACCTAAATCCAATAAAATCTACAATTAACAGCAAAATAAAATGACGAAATCAAGTAAAACTACCTTGATGATTACTTTATAGGAGAAGAGGGCCTGCACACCATTGCCCAAATACCTCGGTAGGTTCCCGTTCGAGGAGCTGCAAAGCATACACAATCAAAAACCAAGATCCACAACCCAACCAGCTACCTCCTAAAGCTAGATCAACAGACTAGATCTTCTTCCCAATCACATCCCATACAGAGCCAAAATCAGAACATGAATACAACCAAGAGCGAAATTATACCAAAAGCTGAAAATGAAAGAGTCACCTGTAAGCTGATGGTGAGAAGAAGATTCGATTATCAGAATGTTTAGAACGACTGGAACAGTGAGGTTCCGGAGCTCAGAAAGAGGGTGATGTGTTGGGCGAGAGTGAGAAAGAGCGCGGTCATGTTTGAGACCTTGGGAAAAAGAGGGAAAAAAGAATTAGGGCTGAGTGTTTTGTTAGTAGGATATTTGGCCAAAAAAAAACAAAAGAAAAAACAGAGGGAAAATTATTTGGGTTACCGCCAAGAGTAATATGGTGACGTTTATATGTTGCCACGGCTTTCTTTCCGTCATGTTTTTTTTTTTGTTTTTTTTAAAGTACATATATAAATAAGTTTTGCGACGGCAAGAGGAGAAGGCGTCGCAATTGACTACAAATTTACTACGGCAAAGATTTTCCGTCACAATAGGGTGTCAATTGCGACGGCAACTGTTGCCGAAGTAAAAAGGCGAAGCAATTGAAGTTTTTTTTAGTAGTGGATGTAATATGCAATTGCCATATACTTTGTAGTAAATGCCATTGGTTTTATTTTTCTTCACATAGGCTCATCCAAAATGAGTATGATGTCTAGAAAGGTTTTGAGATAAGTGGTACTTAAGCGAGCTTTGCTTCACTGACATCTCTCTACTCACCAGGTTGTTTGGCTCCAAAACCAGTCTGGGTGCAAACTGTCTCTTTTGAGTGCGCAGGCGTGCTAGCACCGTGGGGTGCAGTCGTCGGAGAATCCCTTGACCTGACTTCTTCTCAAATGCTGTGGACGAGGAGAGTACCAACCTTGTCACAATGTTCTTTTCTCTGCCTTAGGGAAAAAGACTTCTTGCCTTACGGATAAAGGCTTTGATTGTGATCTCTTGCATTCGTCGAATCGATACTTAGTGTTGTAGACTAAGCGGAAAAATCACTGGGAAGTTGGGAAAAAGCACAGGGTTTGCTAAAGCGTGACTTTAGCTTTGCTGGGTTGCCAAGGCGTTACCCTTGCTAAGCTGATTTGCAACTAGGTTGCAGGTAGGTTTGCTCCGGAGAGGCTTTAATAATCTGTTTGATTGAGTGAAGAGTTGTTGTCCTTTTCATCCTTGAAACCTGGTATTTATACCCTAGGGTTTCGACTGTTCCTTGCCATAGAAGGATTATTGATTGAAGTTTCATATTCAATCTCCGCTACCTGATTCCAATAAGGGCTCATTTTCCTTATGGATCTTGGAATGGGTGAAGTTATAACCCAAACCCAAGTAGGCTTATTTTTAGGCCGCAGGTATCGGCCTGCTATGCTAAATCCCCTAAAGGGATCTTCCCAAAATTGCTTTTGGGCTCAAACACAGGTCATATTTATTTTGGAGTTACCAAAAGAAGTCAAACGACTACCTTTGTTTTGCATTAGCTAGCATTTGGATTAGATTCTCCTAATGGTTAAGAGAAAATTATGTACTCCATTGGCTTATGAATAAAATTTCGAGTTCTTTATGACTCCATTTTGATTCTAAGCATATTACTTTGTGACTACGATGGCTGGGCCATCTGTATTAATTCAAGGACATGTAATAGCCCAAGTTCCCCTTGCCAAATGGCACCTTGATTACTGTCACAGAAACCCGATCTCTACACTCCTAGGGCAAATCGCACCTATGAATAGCCAAGGGATTCCATGTGAAAACGCATGTAGAGAACGGAAGTGAGTTCCTTTGCATTACCTCTAATAATTGCGAACAAAAGCACATCTTAGAGAATTTTATGTGTCTCCCTAGTGGACTCTATGTCACTATTCGAGCTATTAAATCCAATAAAGTTATGAGAGATGATCTCTTGGATTTAGACACATAGTGGCTTTGTCACGACAGGATAGGTCATGTTAGTCATGATATGATGATCCGTCTACATGGACATCCTTTCTCTCGAGCGAACCGAAGCATGAATCAAAAGTTGATTCCTGAACTAAGTGTAACCGCCGTCGCTGCCTCTGGCACCACTGTCGTCCACCACCAACCTAGGGATGGCACAGTCCCTATCCATGATGACATGGATGGCATCCATCATGGTGATGGCGCCCTAGGTGATGCTACAATCACCAACTTTGCTTCAAATAGCGTTTCAGACTCTTAGGCCCAACCAAAGTCCTCATTGGTTTCTTCTAAAGCCTCTTACTAGTTTTACAAATTCCGTTCCTTAGGACTGAGACCATCCTATGCAAAGGATATGAAAATACTCATTTTGTTCTTACATAGAATCCGTAGGGATTCTGTTGACTGATTCAACCAACTTGCAGACGTTTAAATATCTCATGATGTTGGTTGACACACAAACACGCTGGTTACATGTTGTGTCATTGTCCATCTGTAAATGCTGCATATACTACACTCCTAGCACATATCATATGACAACAGTCTCACTCCCCTAATCATCCTATTCCGTCAATTGGACTTGACAATGCTAGAGAGTTTGCATCAAAGACATTCGATGGTTATTGCATTGGGATTGATGTTGGACATCATATTCTTATGACCACACCCAAATGGTCTCACAGAAATGACTATGATGGTAGGCTGGATATTGGTAATGCGCACCGATCTCCTTATATCCGCTTGGGGTGATGCAATATCGCATGCAGCTATGCTAATTCGTCTACTACCCACTGCCACTTAATCTATCTCTGCGTTACAGCTAATGACTGGGTACAAGTATTTCATAATTATGCACATTTGAGTGAGCCATTTATGTGCCAATTGCGCCATCACATCGCTCTATGATGAGTCATAATAGACGAATGGGTAACTACGTTGGATTTGAGACTTCAACAATCGTCCACCACTTAATGCCCTTGCTAGGCGATCTCTTTACCGCTAGATTTGCGGGAGTCACTTTGATGAGACAGTCTTCCCGTCGTTAGGGGGAGATAAGAATACAGATGTTCAGCAGAAACGACAGGAATTGTCGTGGTTTGTCCCTACTATGTATCATCTTGATCCCTGTTAAAGTGACTAGATCACATATATCTACTGCAAACATGCCTGCAATGATGGACATCCCTACGAGAGGACGTAGAGCCACCCTACATGGAAGTAGGCATGGCACGACGCCATAAAGAGTGGCACTCTGGCGTTGTATGCCATGGCCCCAGCTAGCATGCGCGGGAGGCCCGTGGGTTCGAATGATACAATGGCACAACCCAATCCTTGGATCATTGACACTCAAAATCCGTCTAATGAGTATCTTCCGGATTATGGTTATCATTGGGGGATGCCTCAACGTCAGAACCTATTCCTAAGAATATAGAGATATTTGAAAATTACACTAGTGTACATGAGACGTGGGATAGAAACTCCATCATAATTCGTGATGTAGTTGCGCATTTCGTTGCGCATGAGTTTGTTGAGTCAGATGATATGGAACCACGCTTCGTTGATGAATGAATGCCAGCGTAGAGAAATTTGGCCTAAATAGAAAGATGCGATCCAGGTTAAGTTGAATTCTCTAATGAAGATGAAGGTTTTTGAGCCAGTGATGCCAACACCTCCTGACATAAAACCTGTAGACTAATGGGTCTTCATTAGAAATCATGATGAGAAAAAGAGATGGTAATCTCGCCTTATGGAGCAAGGCTTCTCACAAAACGCCCTGGAATCGACTACAATGAGACATATTCTCTCATAATAGATGTCATTGCACTCCACTACCCTGTCAGTTTGGTAGTTTCTGAATAACTGAACATACAGCTTACAAATATGGTCACTACGTATCTATATGGGGATCTAGATATGGAATATACATGAAGATTCATGGTGAACTTCATTTACCCAAGTCAAGTGGCTCTAGACAAAGGAGCGCGTTTACAATAAGGTTGAAATGCTCACTAAAGTGACTACTTGATTGGGAAGGGATATGCCCACGCGTTTCCATAACAAGTTTTGGATTCTATCTCAGTTCATGGCAGACATGATCTTCATTGGAAGCCCTTAAAGAGTTAAGGGAAACCGCTGAACACTTGAAATCCGAGTTTGAGATGAAGGATTTTGGGAGAACATGATTATGTCTCAGTTTGGAACTTAAGCATCGTGTCGATAGATGCTTAGGAATTTTGACAAGGTCAAGCCTTCAAGCACCTCCATGATCATCCGTAGTCTTGATCCTGAAAGGGATCTTCTTCATCCAAAGGATGATGACGAAAATGTGCTAGAGGCAGAAGTGCCTTACTTTAGTACAATAGGTGCATTATTGTACTTAGCTTAATGCACAAGACCAGACATCTCATTTGCAGTGAACTTGTTAGCTAAGGTATAGCTCTGAGCCAATGCGATGCCATTGGATTGGTGTAAAAGATATCTTTCGGTACTTGAGATGTACGATTTATATGGGCTTGTTCTTATCCCTACAAAGAGATGATGGATTTGGACCCATCACACACCAGAAATGCCGCCAACATTGGCCTGCGTCCTCTATACTCATCCCAAAACGACATGTGTTTTGGAAGGTTTTGTTGATATTGGGTATCTCTCTGACCTACACAAGTGTAATTCCCAAATTGGTTAAGTGTTCACCATGGGTAAAAGACCGTGATATCTTAGAAGTCTACATAACATACCCTAATCGCTACTTCTTTGAACCATGCTGAGATTATTGCTCTTCACGAAGCAATTTGTGAATGTATATGGATTGGATCCATAATTCCGCATGTTCAAACAATTGTGGTTTGAAGTCTACCACAGATAAGCCTACGAGCATTTAGGATAATGCTGCTTGTTTTGAACAAATGAAGTAAGACTACATCAAAAGTGACAACACCAAGCATAATCAGCAACAATAGACTCTCCTCAAGATCGAAATGAACTGGGTTCGATCTGAGGACAGTGTGGCCGACTTGCTCTCTAAGTCATTGCCTAAATTCCACTTTTGAGAAACATGTTGGTAGTATCGTTTGCCGAAGTTATCTGAATTCCCATGACCGTAGTCATCAGGGGGAGATGCAGACATCAGGGGGAGATATCTACATGTATGGTCTCGAAAGGTGAAGGGTATGTTGTGCTCTTTTCCCCCTTTGATCGAGGTTATTTTTGTCCCACAGGGTTCTTGTTACTCGACAAGGTTTTTAATGAGGCAACGAGATGAGCACCACGTTTGGGAGACACAAGGGGGAGTGTTCAAGTAAATCCAGAATATGTGTCTGGCGCAAACTCTAGGTTACTTGACCTAGTTGTAATAGGGTTATGAATTAGAGATATTCTCAGAGATATTCATAGATATCTGATTAATTGTACGATTATTTTTCTTTGTACAACTCTGATTCTATGTCTTGTAATCCTCTATATAAAGAGGCTCCTATTATCAATGAAAGTACGACTCAATTCTCTCCTAATTTCAGTTTTCCTTAAACATGGTTCAATTTATACCTCTCAAATTCTCATTTGAACCTCCTACCATATTTTTAACCATCCAACTTCCAATTTCGCCCCTATAATTATTTTCGCTCACCTTCCTTTTTTACCTTCACACATCTTCTCTACCTCTTCTTTCACGTTGATCTCTCATCTCCACAAAGAGCTTCAAATCTTCGAATCATTATCACCATTAGCATGCACTCATAACCAGATGAGCATCAATCGCATGGCAATTAAAGTCATCTCCATAAATCTTACTATCATTTCATTTATTGAGACAGTATTGAAGATCAACACCAATTAAAGAGAAAACCTTTTTTCATAAGTTTGATGATTGCATTTCATCAATTTCTTTTTTATTGAAAAGAGAATTTTATTAATACTTATGGATAATACATCCCAAGGGCATAAGTGACTTCTTCATAGGAATGCCACGCCCCTACAATCATCTAGACATTTCTTCTATTACAATATCAGCAAGCTAATGAGGCCCGACCAGCTTTTTTCCAGAACTTAATTCCCTTGCTATGCAGAGCTTTCTTGCCAAGACTATGAGCTGCCTTGTTGCTGCTTCTAGCTATCAATTAATATTAATTTAAGAAATTGAGATTGAATAAATCGTTTGTGTATTGATGGAGACCTATAAGATGCAGTTCATCTATCTCAATGACGACAATGAGAATGAGTCTTCGTAAATGCTCAATAAGGGTGGATATATGATATTGAAAACTCGCATAGGAAGAGTGGAGAAACTAGAAAGAACCTTTTTTTTAAAAAAAAAAACAAATTTATAGGAGGGTAAAATAAGATTTTAAAATGATTAAAAATAAGAGGAGGTCTAATTGCCAATGTTAAAGGTATAAATAAAAGCACTCAATTATAAAAGAAAGAGAAGTAGTATGATAGAGTTTCATCATTTTAGTCTCTGACATTCGAATTTCACCTAAAAAGTCATTGAACTCTCAATTTCATTCCAATTGGTCTCTACTGTCAAAATTTTCTGTTAAAGTTGCTAAAATGTCTATTATCCCCTCACTTTTTTTTAATTTATTTTTTTCTCTCTTTTATTTCTTTTTTTTCATTTCACCTCTTGAAGGTCAATGGATCGGAACCATCTTGATGAGGAGATGAATAGAAGGAGGCGAGAGAGCCGGAAGAAGAAGAGGTAAAAACAAAAAAAAATAAAAAAATAAAAAAAGAGAGCAAGAGATTTTTTTTTTTTAAGTAATTGAGGGTATAATAGACTTTTTAGGAGAATATAATGAAGTTTTTGACAGATACTTGATGGCAGGGACCAATTGGGAGAAAATTAGGAGTTCAGAGACTTTTTAGGTGAAATTCGAAGGTCATGGACTGAAACGATGAAACCCTATAAGTATAGAGAGTAAGCAGTATTTAACCCTATGATATATATACAACCAAGAGGTGTGTGTGTATTGAGAAGGTGTTTCAGATTCATTATTGTTTATGTTGATTTTGAACTCAATGCAAAATATATATGTTGGCAATTATACATAATTCTTTGTGAAGGGGTATGATATCATTTCAAAAGGCATGACTACTCCTATATATAGGGGATAGTTCTATGTAGATTTGCATATCAAGCAACCTTGTTTTCTCTCTTCTCTACTTCTTTCTTTCAAGCCATTCAATCAATCTTCCTTTCTCTTACACAGATAAAATCTAGAAATTATAAAACTACATATATAGTTTCTAGCAACCTTGAGCCTCTTGAAAACCTTTGATAGAGTGTTGGGTTGATCTTTGCAAGTGCGCGCAAGACGCCGATCAACAATAGCAGGATTGCTAGGTTTCATGGTATCCTAAACGCTTATTTGATCAAACCCCTTTGCACACTTGATAGTGGGGCAAATAAAGTCTTAAGGAAAGCATTGGTACAATGTGCCTTAGAAGCATAAACTCTCGCATAATCCATATTTCACAAATTTTGTTCTAACATGCATTCAGATTTAAGCTAAGCTTGAGTTGGTTATCTCCCGAGTTAATATGTTAGGAAAAGACTAATTAATAGAAGATTGAGAATGAAAAAAGCCAATCTAAAGTATCTATGTGAGAAAAGCCTTTTCTAATTTTCTCTCTCTTATCCTTATCTTAAATATTGTTGCTCACAAAAGTATCTAAAATATTCTATTCATGTAGAATAACTGCTTCAAAGAGAGAAAACAGGAGCAAACCCTAGAAGCCCTAGGTTTTTCCTCACACTTTCTCAACACCCTCACCTCCCAACGATGGTTGACTACGTTTCTGGATGTTGCTGCTGCTCTTGCTATCTCCGATAAGGGTTGGGTGTCATTTGGGGAGGCCGGAAAGTCGGCCATATCATCCCACCACTATGTTATTGGCCGTCTTTTAGGTATGAAGAGGGTTGATCCAAAGGCTTTCATGGGAACCATGTCCACTGTATGGGGTCTCAAACAATGCTTGTCTATCAAGGAGCATGGCAACCACTTCGTCTTGCATTTTACTATTATGGAAGAGAAAAACAAGATCGTCTCCGGCGGCCCATGGTTTTTTGGCAAAGCGATGTTTGTTATGTCAGACTATGATGGGCTGGGGGGATGCTCTCCAGGTTCCCATTCTTTCGTTCCCTACCTGGGTGGAGATTCTTAGACTTCCATCGGCCTTAATGACTAAGAAGGCGGTGGCTATGGTGGGTGCGATGTTGGGGAAAATTATGCACCTAGATAAGACGGGGATCCGACGTGGGATGAAAGCTTGGGTCTGGATCACACATATGCTCGCTGATCCTATCAAGCAGGCCTGCCCTCCGCTAGTCTTTGACTTGGATGAAGGGGTTTCAGCAACGCTCAGGTTCAAATATGAATGTGTGGTGGGTTTCTATAGGGTTTGTGGTTTGTTAGAACACCCAAAAGAAGGTTGTGTTGGGCCTCCAGGTGTCTTTGCAACGGTAGCTTTCATGGAGGGTAAGGCTAACCCTAACCCTAGCCTTTTGACTCCAGGGATCTCTCTTTTGTATCATGGTGCAGGTCCGAGTCGGATTTTTGGTGTGGGGAGTAGCTCGAGTGTGGGACAAGTACCTTTCATGCTTAAGCCATCCTCTCTGCTGGGTTCTCTCATCGGTCTCAATGCTAAGGTCGTAGTGCGCTAGGTCGAGCGTCCTGTAGGGGCGGCGGCGAAGGGAGTGGCTATTGGCTCACAACTCCTGGAGTCTAACATTACAGGAGTGAAGCATACTGCATCTATGGCTATGGTGACTTACAATAAGCGGACCAAATAGCTAGCTCCTACTATGGCTCTTGTTGAACTGGACTTTGAGCCGCTCTTGGATCTTCCCCAAAAGGAAGGAACTTTGTTGGTGTCGCCTCCGAAGAAGAGGAAGGTAGGCAGGCCGGCCGGGAGTTGTAACAAAACCCGTTTGGAAGACATGAAACCTTGGAAGATGATCAAAGCTAGCTCGGGGTCCCCCCCCCAAAAAAAAAAAAAAAAAAAAAATATATATATATATATATATATTGTTGCTCACAATTATTGATTACAGGACGAATTATTCAATTATAATTACGTCCCTTAGTGTAATCATTCGAATGCGTCATCGAGCATTATATGATCCCATACAATAATTCTGCCTAGCTAGGATAAGGATAATGATATGTGGGCCGTTCATGTTCTTTACCTAGCTACCATAATACCAATGGCTACATATATTTCATACTCAAGTTCAAATTAGGTAATTAGGAACCAACAAATCAAATGAATCCTTCTTTTAGTTAATCAGTACAACCTCAATGTTTCTTTCTCTCTATAAAGTACAAACTAAGTTTATAGGCAGGCGCCAATGCATGCCCTCCCTCCTTCCTCCAGTATAGTACGTCGATCTGGTCTATCTTCCAACTCTCCCTTTCCCTGTGTGGAGTAAAATCCATTTGAGTCGGAGAGCAGATTGATTCTCCTGAAAAAGCTAATGACGACGACGAACACAGAGAGCCAGAGAGCTCTTCTTCTCCGCGATGTTCTGTTGCGCAGGGACATGGATGCCAGGCTCGCCTTTCTACAGGTAACGTCTCATATTTGTTCTCAATTTTCGGATCGAATTACCAAAATGAAAATGTTGTTTTTTGCAAACCGAAGAATTCGAGCACGAGCTCGCTCCGAATCCGCGAGAAGCTGTGTGCGTTGTGCGTACCAGTGGTTGGTCTCATTCAGGCTTTCATCTTCAGCTTAGTTGGGTGCTTCGATCACCACCTTCCACGTCATCAACACCGAGCCGCTTTCACCCACGACGACGTCGTTCGCCTCGCTGCCACCTCCCCATGTCTGTCTCCTTGATTTGGAATTTTTGTTTGTTTGAAATGTAATTAACTGTTTGTTAGCAATTTAGCATTGATGGAATTGATAGTGTTTATCTCGATCAGTTGGTGTAAATGAAGTGGAAGCATTGCGTGAATTGTTCAACAAGTTGAGCAGTTCGATTCTAGATGATGGCTTAATTCACAAGGTTAGTCCAATTATGTGTGTTTTATATATATCAACTATTTGTTTATTCATTCTTCATATATCTACCTTAGTTTCTAAATTTTCAGGAGGATCTTAGATTGGCTCTGTTCAAAACTCAGTCAGGCGAAAATCTTTTTCTTGATAGGGTGAGTTCATTCACATAATTTGTGCTTAGTTCTATGTTGAATCATTAATTTATCGTCTATTTTTCTATTTGACATTCTAGCTCATCCTGATTGCTTATTGCTTCAAGGGATTTAGGATTGCCAATGTGAGAATGTCAACAGATCTGATTATGGGTAGTTCAAGTTGTAGTCTTTATAACACAACCTTCTCTTTGATGCTCCTATTTAATTTGTTTGTCTCAACTTGAGAGTGCGACAATGTGTTTTCGTTCAGACAACTTGTGTATAATTCTAAATTGAGTTAGGTAAAGTACAGAGTTTTATGCGGTATTCTTGGTCCTTGATTGCTTGATGTGATCTAGGATTGCCAATGGGAGTATGTGACAAATTTCTTTCTGGCATACCCTTCTTTTTGTGCTACTTGTTTTACTCAAATGTATGTGTTGAAGCTGTAATGCATTTTGGAGATATTTTATTTT
>BDJD01012252.1:12190-28410 GCA_002564525.1 Rosa multiflora | reverse complement strand
TTCTTTTGGCATTTGTTCTTTTGCCATTCATCTTCTTCTTCTTTTCTTTTGGCCATGTATAGTTTCTGATAAGAACAAGTATTCCCCAAATTTTGATTTTGTTTTGTTTTTTTTTTCTTTTAATAAAGAAAATTTTAATGTGTTATAATCTTTGATTGAAAATATGTCATGTCATGTCATTTTCCACATCACTTGGTGTTTTATTGACATCATTCAAACAACAAATCCGTACCCTTAACTGTTTTTAAATCTAATGGCTCACAAAATGTGTAAAAAGTTGTGTAAAATATGGTGTCTCATGATCCGGACCCTATATAAATATATGTAGTGCTAAGGGTAAAAAGGGAAAGTTACTTGTATTAAGTAAATGTAGAAGTATAAAGTAGAAAAACAAGTCTGATATATCGTGTGCAAGGTTGTATTGTTTGTGCATCAATATATGAAGCTCTCTATCTTTTCAAGGTTTTTCATCATCTTCTTCAAGCTTCCTTACAATTCTATCATGGTAGCAGAGCGGGTTACCCACGAGTTTGGTTTCAGCGATGGTCACACGTGCTCACTGTCACCCAATATAACTTGTCCACGTGTATGGCTTGAGATTTCGCCACACGTGCGACTTGCTCTGAGCGGCCTGACCGATCATCATATCCACCAGCTTATTGTGGTTTTCGTGGCTTTTCTTGTAAGTATCTTGCCAATGTCCCTGCATTTGTCAAGAACTCACTTCAAGATTTCGGAGTGAGATAGAAACCTCATCAAGCCTTCGGCTTTCTTCTGCAAGGACTTTCTCTATCCTTTCGTTATATGCAGTATTATTCTGTTGAAAGATAGCAAACCGCTCCTCAATGCTCACATTCACCGGGCGATAATGGCCATAAAGGACTCAATTGTCCCCTTACTCGCGGCCATTTGGGCAGTGTTGTTAGGCTGGACATGGGGATTTTTGTTGCCCACAGTAGCGGTCTGTGGAGTTCCACCCTGTTCTGTTGACATGTCTGGTGATGGTGGGATGAGTGAGAACTTTTGTGTTACCTGTTCGTCAGAAAGACCACAACAGTCGGCATGAAAGTGCGGACTGTAACTAGAGGTCATGTGGTTTGGGCAATTAATGTAAACCTTTTGGTAAGGGTTTGCACTTGATTTGCCAATGGTTGCGATCACGAAGAAAAGCTATACATCCCACTGGGCGTGCTGAAATGTTTGGCTCCAAAATCAGTATGGGTGCAAACTGTCTCTTTTGAGCATGTGCGCAGGCGTGCCAGCAAGGTGGGGTGCAGTCGTCGGAGAGTCCCTTGACCTGACTTCTTGATCAAACGATGTGGATGAAGAGAACACCAACCTTGTCACAAGGTTCTTTTCTCTGCCTTCTGGAAAAGGACTTCTTGCCTTACGAGTAAGGGCTTTGGTTGTGATCTCTTCATGTCACTGAATCGATACTCAACATTGCAGGTTGAGCAGAGCAATCATTAGGAAGTTTGGAGAAAGCACAAGTTTGCTAAAACGTATCTTTAGCTTTGCTGGGTTGCGAGGGCGTTACCCTTGCTTCGCTGGGTTGCAACTAGGTTGCAGGTAGGTTTGCTCTGGAAAGGCTTTGATAATCTGTATGATTAGTTGATTGAAGAGTTGTGTTTAATTTGTCCCTGAAACCTGGTATTTATACCTAGGGTTTCGACTGTTCCTTGCCATAGAATGATTATTGATTGAAGTTTCTTTTGGCATTTGTTCTTTTGCCATTCATCTTCTTCTTCTTTTCTTTTGGCCATGTATAGTTTCTGATAAGAACAAGTATTCCCCAAATTTTGATTTTGTTTTGTTTTTTTTTTCTTTTAATAAAGAAAATTTTAATGTGTTATAATCTTTGATTGAAAATATGTCATGTCATGTCATTTTCCACATCACTTGGTGTTTTATTGACATCATTCAAACAACAAATCCGTACCCTTAACTGTTTTTAAATCTAATGGCTCACAAAATGTGTAAAAAGTTGTGTAAAATATGGTGTCTCATGATCCGGACCCTATATAAATATATGTAGTGCTAAGGGTAAAAAGGGAAAGTTACTTGTATTAAGTAAATGTAGAAGTATAAAGTAGAAAAACAAGTCTGATATATCGTGTGCAAGGTTGTATTGTTTGTGCATCAATATATGAAGCTCTCTATCTTTTCAAGGTTTTTCATCATCTTCTTCAAGCTTCCTTACAATTCTATCATGGTAGCAGAGCGGGTTACCCACGAGTTTGGTTTCAGCGATGGTCACACGTGCTCACTGTCACCCAATATAACTTGTCCACGTGTATGGCTTGAGATTTCGCCACACGTGCGGGGTCGTGTTGAGAATGTGAAAAATATAACTCCTACATTGGAAAAATATAACCTTCCGTATAGGCTTATAAGGGTTTGGGCCACTTTATCCATTGCCAATTGGTTTTGGATGTGAACCCCAAATTACTTTATCATGGCCTCATGGGCAATTGGCAAATGGATGGATACCATGAAAGCTGGGGTTCACATCCAATACCAATTGACAATGGATGGATACCATGAAAGCTTTGTATATTATCATGAAGAGAATGAAAGAAAATGATGAAGAAGAGGTCTATATTCGATCAAGAATGAGAGCGTATTACAGAATGAGAGTACTAACTGCTATTTATACAAATATATCTAACTTGAGTTGACAAAATACCCTTTTTCCCTTAACCCCCCCCCCCCCAAGCTGGTGGGATGGAACCTATCTTCATATTGTAGCATATGAAATAGTTTGAAGAAAGGAATCTGGAATGCTTGTTTCAACCAGGAGGAATAAGCGGCAGTGATTGGCATAGCTTTATAGGATGAGAGGCCTGCCTATTAGGGTTATAATATTAATTCTCTTGTTATTAGTATGCTAATTAGGGTAATTAGTTTGTTCTAATTAGCGCTTAATTAACTAGTTAGTTGCATTAGTGTCTTCATACTGGCCTACAACTGTCCTCCACGTAGGCTATTTTCTCTCTATCCTAGATACTATATAAGCCTTGTCGGTGTGTACTTTGAACAATTAAGATCAATACCAGCTATTTTTCCTTCTTTGCTTTACATTTTCTCTAGAACTTTCATGGTATCAAGAGCTCGGTTACTATTGTGGTCACCTTGGAGCCCTAAGCGTCCAATATCGTAGCTCATTTTCTCTCTTCTCTTTTCTACAAGCTTTCTTCGATCTCAGATAAGTTGCTCAGTGATGGTTCTTGTTGAACTTGTGAAGTTTTTAAGCCAATTTTGTTGAAGCAGTATATGAAATTGATATGATTTACCTTCATAATGTAGCATTAAAGCTTTGGATTTGAGTTGTGATTACTTGACTACTATTTTTGTTCACTGAAATTTGTTGGAAGCTTATAGATCTGTGATTTGTGACTGAATATAACATCGAAGATTATAGATCTGTGAATTGTGACTTAAATATAACATCGAAGCTTTGGATTTGTGTTTATGGAAGGAGGAAATCAAGAACGATCATTGCAGGTCAAATTATATCAAAAAGATGTTTAAATCTTCCAATTTCCCAAGTTGTCGTCTACAATATAAGTATTGCTTGCAGTTTACAGCCCATGTGCTTTGGTAATTCGCACATGGTTAGAGAGGGCTGAATTTCCAGATCTAGTTCATAATTCCAAGTTTTGGGAAAATTGTTTTGGTTGACGGCGTTAAGGATCAGTTCATAACGGAAAACAAATACACAAAGAGGAAATGATGTGGACCAATGAAAATTGTGCGTCACATATGCCATGTGGAATGACAGGAGCATGGAAAAATTTGTCAGTGAATCACCTTTAAGAGCCCACCTTAGGTGGCAGTTCACGTGGCATAGCCATATCATCAAAGCATTATTTCTGATTTTTTAATATTTATATTATTCTTATTTATGAATTTTTTTTATACTTTTTTGATTTTATCTTTTAAATCCTATTTTTTTGCTTTGTGATCTTATCTACGCGACATCTTTATCAGCTTTCTTCTCTCCTCCTCTCACCCTTCTTCTCAACCCTAGTTCTCACCACCTCTTCAATTGATCAACGTCTTCTCAATCTAATTTTGATTTCCTCGCAAGCATCGTTGACAAAAGATCTACTCAATCTAATGGTAGTTAGTTTTTATACAGATGAAAAATAAAATACACAAAACTAACCACATACCATTAGAATGGGCAAAGGTTCTATAAACAATACTTGCGAGGAAACTGAAGATTGAGAAGGTATTGATCAATTGAATAGGAGATGAGAGGGGTGAGAGGAGAAGAGAAGAGAACGAACCAACAAGTCAATCTCCTTGATTCTTAAGTTAACGACACAATGAATTGTACGTAAATCACGTCTGATGAGGACGTCAAGCAGATATGAAACAAACATAATAAAGGTTTAAAAGATAATATCAAGAAAGTAAGCACGCAATGGAAAGCAAAGATTTTCGAATGGTTGCAGCAATTTCTATAAATCCACTTCCCCCTAAATCCTAATTCCAAACATGCTATTCGTAATTCATTTTCAGGAAAAAAAAACTAACTATGATTAGATTGGGCAGAGCTTTTGTCAACGATGTTGCGAGAAAACCTAAATCAAATTGAGAAGACGTTGACAAATTGAAAAGGAGGTGAGAACTAGGGTTGAGAGGAGGGGTGAGATGAAGATAGAAGAAAACAACGTCTAATGAAGATGTCGTGCAGATAAGATCATAAAGCCAAAAAAAAAAGGATTTAAAAGATAAAATCAAGAAAGTAAAAAAAAAAATTAATTAAGAAAAATATAAATATATAAAAAAATTATGCTTTAAGGATGTGGTTATGCCACCTAAGAGCATCTCCATCAGTAAAAATTACTTTTTAGTTAAATTTAGCTAAAGATATGAAATATAGTTATTGATTTAACAATGTTGCTCCAGCAGTAGTAGCTATTTGTAAATAATATACTAAATTTTATGGAATCATAAACTGACATGTGGACAAAAGAGGAGAGAGAAATATAACTTTTGCTTTAGCTATATATGCAAGATTCTCTAGCTAAATATAGCTAGCAATTTTAGCTAAAACTAAATTTAACTTGAGTATAGCTAGTCTGTTGGAGTTGATTTTTGCTTTAAAAATATAGCTAAAAATTGAATTTAGCTAGTTTGTTGGAAATGCTCTAAGGTGGGCTCTAGGTGGTTTCTCAAATGGTGGAAGTATCATTTAAAATGAAATAGAAAAATTCAGGTACTGGTTGTGATTAAAATTAAAGTTCATGTACCATTTATGTTATTACCTACTAGCCTCTTGGCACACACTCTTGCATGCCATTTGGCCGTTTATTTTTAAAAATTTATGAAAATAGATAAAGATTGAAAAACAAAAAAGAAAATAAATGGATAGTGGGTAGCTATTTTCAGTTTTATGGCTAATATCAATTTCACCCTCTCATGATGAAAATGTTGTTATTCTTCATATTAATAAACTATGGGCATTACAGGTATTTCAAAAATTTAACCATTATCTACAGAATTGGCTTAATTAATAAAGATAAAATAAAAGACGAGCTGTTATTACTTTTTTTTTTTTTTTTTTGTCTTTTTTCTTTTGAGGCTATTATCAAATACTTTGCGCTAGTTTTTTTTGCAAAGAGCGTAACAAGTCTCTTACGCTCGGAGTACAATCAGCATATATCCTCATGCTTATAAAGTGCACGTAAGCAGTGCATCTTTAAAGGTGAAAGTCGTCGAAAACTAGTCGAAAAAGGTTTGCTAAGAGATGGTTAGTCTGGAACAGATCATGTAAATGATTTTGTAAAGACTATGATGATGTCTTTCTAGAGAAACCGGGTGCGACACATTTGAGGCCTTCTGAGCCAATAGAATTTATTCTGCCTAACGCAGGCATATTTGACATCTTCAGTGATGAAGGTGAAGAAAAATGCACGGTGTTCTTGTTTACTTGTTAGTGACATAATCTGCTTATAGTACTGCTTGGTAATCAGGTAAGCTTGGTAATCAGGGAGTCTTTGGTCTTCTCGCGTAGTGACTTCACGTGTTGTATATACTACTTTTACGACTTAATTCAAATCCTAAAACCTAACATATATCGTTAGTTCATTCCCAAACTTAAGATCCAATGAGTTTCACGGGGATATCTTTTCAATAGTTAAACAAATCTGCTACACTCTTGCACTTTGAAAGAGATGTTCCATGTCCATCTGATTCAACAAAAAATCTGCGTAAACTAGGAAGGAAAATCTGGATTAATGCATCATGCTCGGTTAAAACTTTGATTGAACAAAATCTGAATGAAATAAGAACCAAGAGCGCAAACAAATTTAAATTATCAGAATGTTTAGCATCTGCCATGTGGCATTTCTTTGATTTAGCCAACGTAATGTTTCTAGAAATGATGGGGTATGGAGATTTTATAGATTACTGTAAACTAGGGAATCTGTTGGAGTTGGAAAAGAAAAATAGGCTAAAGGTTTGACTTTTGCTTCTCTATAATACAAAAATTATAGGGAAGCTGTTGGAGTTGCTCTTAGCAGGGAAGGCTGTTCAATGCCATGGTCAATTTTTTGAGTAATGTTAGGTGAATCATTTTTTGCGGAACCATCTAGAACCCACCTTAGGTGGAAGCTTATGTAGCGTATCCATATCATTAAAGCATAATTTCTTATTTTTATATTTTTATGTTTTCTTAATTACAAAAATTCCTTTTTTTTCTTTTTTACTTTCTTGATTTTATCTCTTAAACCCTATTTTTTTTTCTTTGTGATATTATCTGGGCAACGTCTTCTCTATCAGACGTTGTTTTCTTTTCTCCTCCTCTCACCCCTCTCACATACTCTTCAATTAATCAACGCCTTGTCAATTTGATCTCAGTTTCCTCGCAAGTATCGCTAACAAACCCTCTGCCTAAATGTGGTTAGTTTTTTTTTTCTTCCTGAGTATGAAACACGAATAACCAATGTTTTAAAAGGCTGAGGCGTAGCCGGGAGAGCCTCAGCAAGTCGTTCGCCTTGAGGCGTAAGGCGTAAGCCTTACGTATAAATTTCCTGTATTTTCGTATAGAACTAGTCTTATATATAGAACATGTATTGTAACAAAAAAAAACATCATAAATTGTCATCCATTCATAATAAGCAAGTACTAAAACCATATGATTCAACAAAATCACCAAACCTATAATAAATCCAAAGATATAAAGGAGAGAATATTACAAAGGAATCAAAGGTAATGTTCCTTCATAGTCACAAACTAGGCAGTCGTGATCATCAACTGCTTTGCTAATTGGTTTAACAATACTGGGGAACAAAATTACAAGCAAGACAAGCAGAGGCTTCAGCAGAGGCAGGATATTCATCTTAACTTGTTTACTCTCTTAGCAAAAATTCAGCCTATTAAACCTTTGAAATTGAATGTTCAATTATAAACATCAAAGCATCCAGGTTGTGGATCCGGGTCTACTAAGGGATGCCATTTATCAAATAACCATGTGTGAAGTAATGAAACAGCTATGTTCACATCCATGATACACCATCCTTCCGAAACACCATCCTTCCAACTACCAAGCAGATCACATCCACAGCCGTACACGCAATGCACTATCAGAAGTTCAGAACAAAATCTAGGATATGTAAATCAAATCAACACACACAATTCACACGAACAAACAACTCACCTACAGTATGAACAATCAAGCAAAAACACTAAAGCTAATTCAGTAATCAAATTAAAGAACAATACGAACTCTTAAAAGAACAACGAACCTTCAATCGCACAGACGCAGTAGTCGCCGATCCGAATTCGACACTAAACTCGCCGATCGGATTCTATAACGGGAGCTCCAATTCGCCTCTCTCGATCGATCTGTGCGTGTGTGAGAAACTGAGAATCAGAGACAGACAGAGAAATGAAGGAAAGCAATATGAATGGGAGAGAATGAGACTGAATTCGAATGAGAGCCAAATAAACACTAAACATCCAAAGAAAGCAAGGAAAGTTGAGAGAAAAGCAAGATCATACCTCCTTCTTGTTCCAATTCTTCAAAAAACATATGGTCTCTTCATGATTTTATCAACTTTTCGAGTAAGGGATTGGGATTGGGTGCTCTTGAGAGTGAAGAGTCGGGGAGGAGGCTGTTGAGGGATTTGGGGCTTCGCTCGGGTATAATGCACGACCAAATGAATGAAAACCCTCTCAAAACACCAAAATGAAGTCGTTTTGGTGTGTTAAAAAAAAATATATATATTCCAGGCGTACGCTCAGCACGCCTTAAGGCGCGATTTCTCCACCCTCCACGCCTCCATCTTCGCCTCCTGCGCCTCATCTTCAAAACAGACTCACTTTTCTTCACGCCTCACACCTTTTGAGCTTGAAGGCCCGCCTGACGCGCACTTTTTAAAACATTGCGAATAACATAGCTTGTTCGAAATTAGGGTTTAGGGGGAAGTGGATTTGAATTAGGATTTGATCAACACATGCTCAGTCTGATTTTAGTTTCCTCACAAGCATTGTTAATAGAGCCTATGCCCATTTCCTTTTTTTTTTTTTTTTTGGAAAAAATAAGAAAAAAGGGGTGGGGGGGGGGGGGGGGGGAGTGTATTTGATTTATACTTCCATGTCCTGAGTGTGAAATCTACTTGATTAGTTCCACTTGATTTGGTTTTGACAAGAGGAAGAGAGAGTTACATATGATTTGGCCTATGGATATAGGCCAGTGAGGTAGTGCCAATTTCAATTCATAATACACACACACATAACTTTGACATCATGGATTAATATATTTCTTCAGTCGATAAAGGTTTTCCTTCGACACTTTTCCATCAGATTCAACAACAAACAAGGAGATAATAACAGCGCACAAGACTGAAAGATCCCAGACCTTGTTTTTGAGCTTACAATAGACAACCATAAAATATCACAACTGGATAACCTAGAAACATAATACAATTTTAACTAGCCATATTCAATCTTACATAGATTTGCTTTTCATGTCATTCTTTAACAAGATTATAATATGTTACTCCTGGTTTATTGTTGCATAATGTTATATAGATTAAAGCTATATGTCAAGAAGCCGGAATGCACGCAGTTCGCAAGAACCGATATGTCATACTTCCAAAGGACTTTGAAAAGGGTTATTAGAAGCCTCAAGCCTGATATTGACTTTGAATTCTACAAATGATCGGGTGCTGGAAGTTCGTATGACATAGACGCTAAGGTCCTAAAGAGGCCTTGTTAAATCTTGTAGTTGCCTACATGGGTTCTTTGCCATTACAGCTCACTAGAAGGCTTTTCTAACTTAATGTCATGTTTGTCTTGAGCTGTCAAGTGAGACTATACTATATTGTTGTTTATTGTGATAGTAATTCTTCTAGCTTGTCAAATCCACTTCCTCCTAAACCCGAATTTCAAACAAGCTATGCTATTCGTGTTTCTTACTCAGGAAAAAAAAAAAAAAAAAAAAACTAACCACGTTTAGGCAGAGCGTTTGTTGATGATACTTGCGAGGAAACCGAGATCAAATTGAGAAGGCGTTGATCAATTGAAGAAGAGGTGAGAGGGTTGAGGAAGGGTGAGAGGAGGAGAAAAGAAAACAACGTCTGATAGAGAAGACGTTGCCCAGATAATATCACAAAGAAAAAAAATAGGGTTTAAGAGATAAAATCAAGAAAGTAAAAAAGAAAAAAAGAAAAAAGAAAAAAAGAATTTTTGTAATTAAGAAAATATAGAAATATAAAAATTAGGAATTATACTTTAATGATATGGATACGCCACATAAGCTGCCACCTAAGGTGGACTCTAGGTGGTTCCCCAAAAGGTGGTTCACCTAGCATTACAATTCTTTAGCCCAAAGAAATTGACATGGTCAATAACTCAATACAACCAACAAGAAAGAAGATAAGAGTCTCGGTTGAAAATTTTCTAGTTGAGATGGTGAATTCTTCCTAGGTGAGATTGGAATTAGGCCAGAAGTTAGAACAGACTCACAAAGTACGTATTTTATTGTATTTTTAGAGGCTATTATGATGACCTGGTAATTGGACAGAAAGGGATTAGTCCAATGAAAATAACAGGTGTGATAACTATGAAATGACAACTTTTTTTTTTTGAAATAATTAAATATTAAAGATTAATTTCTAAATGTAGGTGGGTTGTAAAGATGGTACATGGATGTTTATCACATGTGTCGTCTTCTTAAAAAATAAAAATAAGATAGTATATACTACCACGATAAGTCATATGGTAGTTAAGGAAAACTCTTCGTTATTAAGGTAAATACAATTCTTATTTGAGTAAAATAGGTTATTGTTAAAGTAATTGAGTCCTCAAAATAGTAATTGTGTGTCAGACTGGTGTGAAATTATTCTCCAATTTCGGTAAGCTTTTGAACAAAAACATTTTTTTTCTTAGTTCCGCCTGAAATGCTTCGCAGTGGTGGTCTTCTCCCGAAAGCCTCCCAGTGGTACAACTGCAATCAACACAAAAAGGCCACATGCAGTGTAAAAGAGCAGACGATTCCGGTCCAACCACACATAGTTTCTGTATAACTAACAATTTTGAGGTCTTAAATGTACGTAATTCCACATATTGACCAGAGCTGGCAACGGTCGCTAGCGTCCGTTCTGGTGCCTAACCATGCTGATCCAGGTAGTCAGGATGTTTTATTTATTTATTCATTCATGCTGCCATGAATAAACCCGAACCCGTTATGATGTTTGCAGGTCAACAACAAGAAAAAGAATTATTCTTATAAAAAAAAAAACAAGAAAAAGTGCTGCCATGAATAAACCCGAACCCGTTATGATGTTTGCAGGTCAACAACAAGAAAAAGAATTATTCTTATAAAAAAAAAAAAACAAGAAAAATAATTATTAAGAAAGGGAAATCGATCAGGTCCATAAATTAAGTTATCATAGTCCCATAATATACAGGATGATTGTACTTAAAATACAAAACATACTTAAATTAGTACCTCATCTTTTCCTAAAATGAGTTTCATGGCCCCTCTTTAATTCTATTCAAAGAAAGCTAGCAATGAAATCGATCGATGGATCACCCTCTGGAAATGGACAAGGACAACTAAGTAGCAGAGATCTCATTTCGTTGATGATCCGGATCCTTCAGCAAGTTCCTCCACTTAAAGAGATTATATCGGCAGTTGATCGGAATTGGGTTTGATCTCACTTTCAATACCTTATCTTATTTCCAAGTTAGCTACCCTTTTTACATACATGATCTACAAGTAGCTAGAGACGTAAAACTTGAAAGTTGAAAGGTGGACGCCGGCTAATTTTTTGTTTTTGTTTTTTTGACACCCTTTTATCGGATTGTTCGCGGTATTCCAAAAACTTCTTAGACTAAGAGATTAATCTACTCGACGCCTAGACGGCCAACATGACATTGCAACTCCTCTCCTAACCACGTTTATAATTCTAGTAAATAACACTACTAACCCAACCTAGCAATCGAACGCAGGATGTGGAGGTTCCACATCTTGAACATTCCCGTGGGAGAACCCAGTGCATCCACAGAACCACGTGTTCAAATATGCAAAATTAGATTGCATACATCCATCAACTTAAAGAAAAAGAGAAATCCTCTAGTAGAAGAGTTAAATATGTCTGGATGACTGTTCCACTAAGGGATCCATTTTTTTGGTTATTTTGAGTGATTCTTCGTGTGACCCACTTCTCGATCACATATTGGCATTTCGACCGTTCAATTCTTAGGACTTCATGAATATAACATGTTTGTAAATTTTCAGCTATATTGATGGCAGTTAATTAAGGACTAAATTAAATCAATAGACGAACCAAATCTGTCCAAACTGAACATGTTCATATTTAAAATTGTAAATCACACTTATGGAAGCTTTAACGATCATCAATTTGGCTGAAATTTACATAATTGATCTACTTATAGCCTAAAAATTAAACGGTACAAATGTCGATATGTGGCTGAAAAGTTTGTCTAACAAGCAGTTCCAGTCCTAAGAATTGAGAGACCTAGTGCAAAAATTTGACCGATGCCTTATTTTTGAATAAATATCATATCGATATATTAATAAAACTTAAGCCAGAAAGGGACATTACATATCTCCCCTCTACCGACATGGGGTAAATAAAGAGTTTGTGGTAACACTCCAATGATACATAGATTAGATCCAATCATTTGACGGTTTCACGCTCACTTATAAAAGAGAGCCTATATACTATGAACTACTACAGAGTAAATAGGCAGAGTAAACTATACTCGATGACCCTCACTAGAAACTGAGAAGCATAGCTTCTTAACAAAGTAGGGAATTATTGTAATCAAAATGACTAAATTAAAACAGCAGCCCAAACTATGACCCAAAGGAGAATCGATCCCAGACCAAGGTTAGAGCCTAAGAAGACCTAGCCCCGCCCAACCCCAACCCCAACATCATCCCCTGCAACATGGATGCCAGAGTAGCAGCAACAACCCCGTCACTGCTATTCCAAGAGTACCGCCTCCCACCACTGTCACCGTCCAAGCAACAGGCTAGGGTACAAGGCTCGAACCCATTCATATTTGGGTCACCAAAAATGGATTGCCACTGAGATGCCAACGCCGTCTTTCTTGGAACTTGTGTCGCAAACACCAACACTGCGAACAAGGATTGAAAAGAGTTAGACGCAGGCTAATCCGTGTCACTCTCCCATTCATTTAGGATCCCAAGAGCCACCACGGAGCCATGAAGACCACCACCAGTCCGACAGCACCACAATATCACATGGGTAGCTTGAAACATCAGGAGAAAGCAGCCCTACATGGCTAGAGAGAGACTATTTCGAATATTAGAGTTATAATTTGACCGAGGCCTGATGTTTATTGCATAATGACTTTTAAAAAACAATTAATGGATATAATAAAATAAATGCTACGACAAGATCATCATTCAACAATGTAAAAATTGGGAGAGGATCCTCTCCTAACCTCCTTATCTAGCTGAGCTTCCTAAGTTTTCTACCACAAACTGACACATGTATATAATTACATCTAATGGTTCGTATTGACCCCCACACTACAAGATGCATCTAACGGTTCTAGTGTTTTATATTTTCAATCATTCCTCTGACTAAGTACAGCTCCTTCATCATCTTTGGTCAGATGCTCCTTCATCAGTCGATCAATAAAGAAGTGGAAATAAAAAAAGCTCTGATACTCGTTTGAGTTTTATCTCAATAAACACGTCATATCTTTCCTTCTCTGAAATCGAACCACAAGAAGAAGATGAAGATGGGTCGGCGGATCTCCAGTCGTTGAGTGGCAGGATCATATAAATCCTAAACTTCCATCCAACCTGTTATATAGTATTCTAGTTCTTAGTTGAAGGTGAATGGTTTTCATTTGTGCTTGTCGTAGTTGTTATAGTTAAAGGAACTCACTTTCTGAAACATGGAAATGATTGAACTTTGGAAACCCAAAACACAGTCTATGGAATGTTATCTATGTGGTGGGCTGATTAGGCAATTTAACTTGCTGAGTTTCTTGACAAGACACAACACCCATATGAGTACTACTACTTAAATTATTGTAATCCCAAAGAGATTGTATACAGTGTAGAAAATCTGGTAAATTGATAGTTCTTTCTCTTATCTGTCCTTCTTTGCAAAATGGATTTCAATCTATATAGACCCTTCTGTTGATGTCGAGTGAACATGAAATTTTCTTTGAAAGAGGCTTTGAGCAGCAAATCTGATCATGGAATGAACTAATCAAATCAAACCAATCGCAAATACCATCATAGTTCTCTACCATTACTCTCTCTCCCTTACCTGCCAAGAAGCTTCAAATTCTACCGAAACATAAGAAAAATTCGCTGCCAATTCTTGTGGCTGCACAAAGCGATAAGGGTGAAGTTTGTGAAGAGAAGCATGAGGAATCAAAGTAGCTGGAAGGAGTTCTAGAGAAAAGATGAGACAGAGAGACTCGAGACTTTTTAGCCGCAGGGATTGAAAAAATAGTAAAAATAGTGTAGGAGTCAATATGAACCATTAGATGTAATTGTGTACACGTGTCAGTTTGTGGTAGAAAGCTTAGGAAGCTCAGCTAGATAAGGAGGTTAGGAGAGGATCCTCTCCCGTAAAAATTATCCTCAAATAGCTAATCAAGATAACTAAGAAAATTTCAAATAATGTTAAACACGAGACAAAGAAAAAGAGAAAGTAGTTCATTATTAATGAAGTTCTTCTTGATCAAGAAAAGTAGATTGACCTAAAAAGAAAGCTAAAAAAAAAAACAAGGAAAGGGAAACAGAGAAATTTTTTAAAAAAAATAATGTTACATACGAGATAAAGAAAAAGAGAAAAGAAGTCTGAAAAGAAAGATAAACAAAAAAGGTGGTTCTAGTTGGATCTCCAAATTTGATATTTGGACCTCCAATTTTTTCCAGTTATTAATTGACTTTGTCAACTTATATGAAAAGATAAATAAGGATAAAGAGAGAAAAATGAAAATTTAAGTAAGTAAATAAATAAATATTCTTCTTACCTCCTCCAACCAAATATAACATTCAATTAATTTTTTTTTCTCGATATTTCCTTATATTGCCTATTAGTTTTATAATTTACTTAAAACAATTAAGTAAAAAAATTTAAGGACGGGCTAGAAGGGTCCTTGTGGCCGGGATTGCATGGTCCAGTTGGGGAGAAGGATGCAGGATGGCGACGTTGGCGTTTGGAGGATTTAACGGCGAAGGGCAGCGGCAGGTTGATGGATGGATGTCAGGGCTGATGTCGCCTGACCATAAGACGAAGTGCAGAAGTTTTGTGGCTGTGTGGTGGGGTCGGAGATCGCCTGAGGGTGGTGACCGGATGATGGCGTTACTGTGATTCTCTGGTGGCAGATCAGATCGGTTGGACTCGATCCTATCAGAACGGATCGATCACTTGGTGGGATGTTCTGGCTCTGATCTCTGGAGGGGTGGGGTGGCTAGCCGGAAGGTGGATGGTGGTGCTGCTACAAGTGGATGGTCGACAGGGAAGGCGCCGGCTTGTTGTCCGTTCTGCACCGGAACTCGACTTGGGTCGGTTGAATGTTGGGTCTGGCTTTGACCATCTTGTTGGTCTGGGCTTTGACCCTTGATCCAAATTATTTTTCTGTTTTACTTAATTATTATTTACTTGTAGTATGCTCTGGCTTTATGCCGAAAATACTCTTGATTAGGGCGAAATGGGTTTTGTCCCGGTATGTGCACTCTGTGTGCCTTGTCTGGCCTAACGAGATGGCGAGCTATTTGCTTGATCAAATGGATGCAACCTCTTAGTGGCAGGATGAAATTGAGTGTCGCCGGATTTATTTCCGTGCGGCAATATAGTGGGAAAGCTGTACTATTTGTAATGATGCTTCTTTCATGATAGAGTTATCTTTCCAGTATGTCACCGCTATGTCAAAGCAAATAGAGTAGCCATTCGTGCACTCTTTGCTAATTGGTGCTTCTTAGAATACATAGGTTTTATGGAGAATCATGGTATTATTTCAGGATGCTCTCTCTATGCTTATTGTAATTTAGGGTTCAGGCTCTATGTCCCCCCCTATATTATGCAATTTCATTAATCAAGGCTTGAGGGCTGCCACACCAGCCCCATCTCAAAAAAAATAATTTCTATACATGGCCCATCATTTATTATAAAGGTAAATTCAAAAAAATGTGATTTGAAATTTTCTTAACTAAATTAATTGAATATTATGAATTTATGATATAGTTATTACTCGATCTTTCAACCTAAAACCCTTGAAATCCTTTTTTAGCAAATTCAAAGGGGTTCCAACAACATATCAAGATCGAGAATCAGCCATCTAATTAATTTTGGTGGAGGAGAGACCTACTCATAAGAGAGCAATGTCATGTGATTTTGATTCATTTTTCTTCCCGTCATTGAAGATAGAGATAAAAAGTAGTATAACATATTGTTGTATCTCATGTTCAAGGGCGTTTTGGTAAAAATAAGGAGGTCTACGCTTTTCAAGTATTCTAAAAAGCAAATTAGAGGTGTACTAAGTATGAGACGTCCAAATAGCAAATTTGGAGGTCTAACTAGAACCACCCAAAAGGTTAAGGGAGAAGAAACAAAAGTGTCAAATAATGTTAACTGTTATTCTGTTAAACACGAGACAAAGAAAAAGAGAAGAAGTCCAAAAAGAAAAAAATTAAAAAAAAAAAAAGGGAAAGGAAAACAGAGAAAAAAAAAGTTTTTAAA
>BDJD01012252.1:0-11365 GCA_002564525.1 Rosa multiflora | reverse complement strand
ATTTGTTTGCAAATTATATGAGTGAGGTTATTTGAGGAAGTTTAGTGAGGCTTAGTGAGTAAATTTAGTATTTGAAAATTTGATAAGAAGTGTAAAAAGCATAGAAGTCAAGTGAGTAAATTTGGAGGTTCCAATAGAAAAACTCAAAAAAAAAAAGGGAAAGGTGAAAAACAAGAAAGGGGTGAGATTCCTTTTTTTGGCTATTTTAAGGGATCTCTTAGTGCAACTCCAACCTCACACGTTAATTTCAAAGTGAGGCCACATTTTGGATAGGATTATATATATATATATATATATATATATATATATATTCGAAACACAGAGACCTTGTGTGACGGCACTACTTGCACACCCTTAGGGCCACACCTGCTAACAAGTGATCCCTTAAAATAACAAAAAAAAAAAGCCCTCTCACTAGAAGGGCCCTATATATAGAAGAGCCATGTGTGTGTAGGAATTTTTTGTTTTGGTTTTTTTTTTTTTAAGGGGATTTTGTTCCAGTTATTTGGTTAACAGTAAATACAAACATTTTCAATTTACACTTACCATTTGATTGTTGTGACAAAAAGCATACTGATCTAAAAGCCTACTCACCTAAGGGACAGTTTTTAAGAAACTGTGAGGGATAAGTGAATTTGACGGCTAAAAATAACTGCACAGTTTTAAGTTGTTATAATTTTTGCTTTTATATTTAATACATGTGGTTGAGACACATTTGTCCCTTACAGTTCCTTAAAACTGTCATTTAGGTAAGCAAATCTATACTTATCTATACTATTATTAAGAAAAGAGGTTTTGTTAGCAAAAACTAAAAATTTACACAGATTTAACTCCGGCAGATTAAAAAACTAAGAGAATAAATTAAATCATAAGAATATATATGACAATTATAAAATAGATTTTTATTAAGAAAATTAAAAAGAAATTATTCCACAACTCCACTTTTCTCTCCCACTATTTTCTCTCAGTAATAATTATTTTATTTCATTTATTTTTCTTATTTTCTTAAAATAAAAACTATTACACATGCAGAGCATGTATGAAGAAGACTAATTTTTCTTAAAGAAACAAATTAAGCTGTAAAGGTGTGTGGCCGAGAAAGATTAATGACTAAATCATTAGTTGACAACGTGTATCAATCTAAGACATACGTCTCCTCGCTCTCCTATAACACATATAGGCTGCGTTTGTTTGCCCAGTTAAGCGGCCTGATAAGGATTAAAAATTTCATGTCCAGCTGTTTCATCTGTTTGGCAATATGGATTTCTATAGATTGGAAATTTCATTTCCTATCAGAGTAGGATATCTAATCTTGTTGAATAGGTGGGATAAGAGGTGGATATAAAATTTGATAGACATCGACCTTATCGCAAAACATATACATGCCAACAACAACTACTAGCCTTCATCCTCATCACATCTTCGTTGACCAATTCCAGTTAATTCCGGCCATATCCAGCAGAACCCAGACATCTACGGCCAAGTCCGGCGACGTCTTCCTCCTCTTGCATCTCAACTATTAGTTCCTAAAACATCATCACGTCCTCATAGGGAAGAATGATTGGTCGATTGTGAATTCGATCTCTGCAATTTTTATTTCCAGCAAGAACTCTTCGGCTAAAAATCAGCAATCTCCAGGCAATTTTCGGCCATCTCCGACCTCCATTATAGCTTATTATAGTTGTGTTTTTCTTCTCCAGCCATCTCATGTTGCCGATGCGAAGCTTAAGCTCATGCTCCATTAATGAATAGATGCAATCTCCTTTGCTTCGTCTCTGTTTTTTTTTTTTTTTCCTTCTAAAATGGATAGAGTTCTGGTTCCAATCCAATTCAAAATCTAGTGTAACAGACGAAGTCTAAGGTTAAGGATTTCTTCTCCAATCTAATCTGTTTATGTATCCTAATCCATTCCTATCTTGGTTGCCAAACGTGGCCATAATGTCGGAGACAAAGACTTGTATGCATAAGTCTTAGAGAGTAGAGACTTGGCCGCAAGAAATTAGTCATATCAAAAGTTAACAAAACCCTTTCATTTAATGGAAGCTAGTTAGCCATGATTGGTTGTATCGATGATTATGCTTTTCAAGACGATTAGTTTTTAGTTAACAAACTCTTTTGACCAATTAAGATATATTGTAGAATTCATCAGGAGAAATTTTTTTTTTTTTTTGGATGACAGTCATCGGGAGAATTATGTTCGTATGGTATAATCACAAATCCTATCTCCACAAAAATCACTTGGTTACGTCATGAATCATAATTAGTGGTGTCTCAGGTCTAAGTGAACAGTTCTTTAGATTAGTGGTGTCTCAGGTCTAAGTGAACAGTTCTTTAGACCAGATCAAATAAAGCCGCAAACTCATACTTTTTCTGGTATAGTTTCACCTGGGCCGCCATGCCGGTCATGATTAATTTATGGACTATATACTATTTACTCCTGAACTTTCAGGGAAAAAACAATTCAGTCCCTATCTTTTCAATTTCACACGTTTACTCCTTCATCTCACAATTTTGAACCAATAGGTCAATTCCGTCAAAAAACTCTATTAAAATGTCTATTATACCCTCAGTTCATCTTTTTTCTTTTTCTTAATTTATTTTTTTCTATCTTTTTTTTTTTCCTTTTCTGTTTATCTCTTCTTCTTCCACCTCTCTTCTCCTTCAACATCAAAATTTCTAAAGCGACCAAATCAATCCGAAACACAAAACCTCTCTTCATCTGCTCAATCAAAAAAAAGGAAAGAAAAAAAAAATAAAACAAAAGAGAAAAAAATCTTTAAAAAAAAATAATAATTAAAAAATTTGAGGGTAGAATAGATATTTTTGGTCGGAGAATAACAAATTGGACCTATTGGTCCAAAATTGAGAGATGAGGAAGTAAACATGTGAAATTGAAAATGCAGGGACTGAACTGTTTTTTCCCTGAAAGTTCAAGGAGTAAACAATATTTAACCCTTAATTTATTGATGCAGAACTGATGGCAACCCAATTTGAAGAACAATTAGATCGTGCTAAAGGAGGAAAACGAAAAGTGACTAGTAGACAGGAAACAGCTCGGAGTCCGATTGGGACGTACCTTACCTTTCCGGAATGGGAATCGCGCCAAAAACAAGAAGGCCATGAGCTGTAGCATTTTTCGGGCTTTCGAGGTCGTTTAGGGCCTCAAAACTGCATTTTTCTATTTTACCCGTTTTTGGTATTCCTAGTTATTTTTGGGTTGTTTTCGTTTTTATCTATGGGCTTTAGGGTTTCGATGTTAGTCGCCGTAGGGTATTTTTCTCTAATTTCTTGCGGCTGCAGAACGCATCTTTCATCTTTTAATCAATAAAATAGAGATTTTCTCTTTTATATCTGGTGGACTCCAGAATCATTTTGTTAGGTTTATTGCTGGTAAACCTAGGTTACTATTCCGACTGCGTCATTTATTATTATTCTTTATTCATTTCATGAAGAAAAAATTGCAGACCACGTAGACCCTCCCCCCCCCCACATAGTACTGATATATATACAGTACTTATCGAGCTTGAAGATCATCAAGAAGAAGAACACTTTCCTTTAAGGTATAGGTAAAGTATGGAGCTTCTTCACTTTGATGCAAAAATGTTAATGTCTCTGGCTATGCTTGGAGTCATAGGGTTATTAGTACGTCTGTATAAAGGGCTTGTGGTGAAGCCGAAGAGGCTGCGGTCCCTGATAACCAAGCAAGGCATCAGCGGTCCCTCGCCAGCTTTTCTCCTGGGAAATATCTTGGACATTAAGAAGGCTCGTCCAAGCAGCATTACTAAGGCTCCGACAAGCGAACCCCCCACCTCCCACAACTGTGCTGCTGTTCTCTTCCCCTTTTTTGAGCAGTGGAGGAAGCAATATGGTATATACCAAGTACAATACCCAATACATGTAGCTATGTGTGTGTGTGTGTGTGTGAATCGTCCTATATGATATTAAAATGCATGAGTAATTATAATTGATGTACATGCAGGTGAAGTGTTTGTGTTTGCACTCGGCAACACACAGGTACTATATGTGAACAAACCTGAGGCAGTGAAGGATATTACCACATGCACATCCTGGGACTTGGGGAAGCCTAGTTATCAGTATAAAGAGCGCCGTCCCTTACTTGGTCATGGTATTCTAACCTCGAACGGTGCCTCATGGGCTCATCAGAGAAAAATCATTGCTCCTGAACTATACATGCAGAAAGTTAAGGTACAATTATTTACTTATGACTCTGTTCCATGCATATTTTATGTTTGTGTTTGTGCTTGAGTGCTTGAGATCGGAACTCTGGTAGTTTAGCTCAACATGAATTATCGACTTCTTTGGTAGGTAAGTAGCTAGGAACAGATTTAATAATGATGATTAATTTTCTCTCCTGCAGGGAATGATCAAATTAATCACAGAGTCTACAATTGCTCTGGTAAATTCATGGAACAGTAAGATTGAGGCACAGGGAGGAATTGCAGACATAAAAATGGACCACTATATGAGAAGTTTCTCTGGTGATGTTATCTCAAGGGCGTGTTTCGGAAGCAACTATTTGAAAGGCGAAGAGATATTTCAGAAACTAACCGATCTCCAAGAGGCCATGGCCAGGAAACTTTTCTTGACCGGAATACCTGGATTGAGGTACTGAATATTTAAAACTTTAAACTTTTTGTACCACATGTATATGTACGCGCACCGCCACTCAACGTTTTCATATAAGTACAACACTGGTCAGTAAGTTTGTCACATGTAACATTTTTTTATAAACTATCATATGATATTATGCAGACACCTTCCAACAAAGAGTAATAGGGAAGCTTGGGCATTAGAGAAGGAGGCTGCAACTTTGATACTACGGGTAGTGAAGGAGAGACAGGCTGCGGGGTACGAGAAAGACCTATTGCAAATGATTCTTGAGGGGGCTAAAAACAGTGACCTTAGCCAGGAGGCAACAGACCGTTTCATTGTCGATAACTGCAAAAACATTTACTTGGCTGGATATGAAACCACAGCAGTTTCTGCCACATGGTGCCTCATGTTGTTGGCTTTGAATCAAGAATGGCAAGAACGTGTCAGAGCGGAGGTTCTTCAAGTTTGTGAGGGCCGAATTCCAGATGCTGATATGCTCCTTAAGATGAAACAGGTATTTTCCTACTCAATTATCATCAAACACATGCATATATCACCACAATTGATTACCAAATGATGGGTTAGACTAGTACATATATCAGTCTTTTATGTGTTAGAAATAAACGAGGCTCAAAAGTAAGCTCATATTTGAACTACACCATTTAGCAAACAATATATGGTAAACAAATCCTGTGAATGAAGCCACTTTGTACAGTAAACTTGCGAACGCTTTTTGGAGCTTTTACACACAAACTCTGAATGTGCAGCTAACAATGGTGATTCATGAATCGTTGCGCCTTTATCCCCCAAACACTGTGGTGTCAAGGGAGGCTCTCAAGGACTTGAAATTTGGAGACATTCATGTGCCAAAGGGTGTCAATGTTTGGACAGATGTAGTAACCCTACACACCGATCCTGAAATATGGGGACCGGATTCCTACACATTCAACCCCGAGCGATTTTCCAATGGGATCTCTGGTGCCTGCAAGCTTCCCTACTTGTACATGCCGTTTGGGATTGGACCACGAATATGTCTTGGACAGAACTTTGCAATGGTTGAACTCAAGATTCTGATAGCTCTCATACTCTCCAACTTCTCCTTCTCACTATCTCCCAAGTACATCCACAAGCCTTCTCTTAAGTTGGTTATTGAACCAGAACACGGAGTTGATCTCTTGGTAAAAAAGCTGTGAGTACGTTGGTTAGTACTTATTGTGCTGTAAAATAAGAAAGGGGGGTTAATTTCCACGTACGTATATAAGCTTCTTGCTTCTACGAACAGGGTTTGGTTCCCTGCTGTGTATAATTACTTGGGTGCTTTAAAGTTCTACTTTTACATTTATTTGTTCCCATATTGTATTGATCTGTTTGAGATTTCAAAAGTTCGTAGTTCTTTTTTCCCGATATATTTTACATGAAGCATTGGACATCTTCATGTGTTTGCATCTTCCTACCTGGTTGACCATACTCACAAATTGCACGGTGCCTACGTTTGTTGAGTATAAATCTATTTAGTTTTTTTTGGGTGAAAAAAGAGCTTGTGGCTGTTCTCAAATCTTGATTAATAAAATTGTAGCATGTATATGATGTCTAAATCCCATAATACAATTAGGAGAATGTCCCCAAAAATAACACGACTCTCCACTAATCCTATATGTTTAAATATCTTGACCCAATACCCAAATTTGGGCCAAAATACTCCCACATACTCCACTAAGAAATTTTTAATCTCATTTACCCAATTTAAACATCAATGACAGTTTTGGCCTCAGTTTAATTAATAAACTACACTCTTCTCTCTCTCTCTCTCTCTCTCTCTCTCTCTCTCTCTCTCTCGATAGAGTCGACTCAGCGACCACCATCAGCCTCGAAGATGCCGAGTTCACCACCATCTCCGTCGGACGAGGAATGGACGGTGATTGGCGAGGCGGTTGGCGATGGAGATCTCGACGTCCCCGCACTAAAATCAGAAGGGCATGATGATCAAGAAGCAGCGCGCCCCGATCCTCAACTCGGTGGCGCGTTACCACACGCATGGGGTAGGCCCCAATAAGTGCAGCTCAACCGTGACGCAGGAGATTGCTGCTCCAGCAGTGTGGTCGTTGGTCCGATCCGGCGCTTCGACAACCCCCAGGTCTATAAGTACTTCATCAAGAGGTGCCACATCATCGTTGGAGATGACGACGTCAGCACCCTCCTCGAGGTCCAGGTCATCTCGGGGCTTCCGGCCGACAGCAGCATGGAGAGGCTGGACGTGGCTGATGAGGAGAGCCCCGTCATCAGCTTCAACATGGTGGGCAACGACCACAGCCTGTCCTCTTTTTTTTTTTTTGGTCAAACCATAGGACACACTACCACATGCTATTTGGCATGAGAAATTATGCATAAAATGATGTTTTAATTCTAGTTATGCAGTTGTTGATATCACTTATCCCACATACCGCTAAGCATAAGCAACGCCCTCTTAGGTGGGCCCCGCGACAAGGTTAGCCCCGCCTATGGCATGCATCCGGTAGTCCGACACCCGAGCTACCTCGCTATGGTGGAGGTCGGCCGGTACCTCATAGGGAGGCCACCCTCCCATGATTTCCAAGAAACTTCAAGAGATGTAAATATGTGTATTATGTCCCATATCGGAAATGTAGAATAGAATGGAACTTCCTTTAGCTATAAAGGGAAGTCCTCCCCTTCTTAGATGAGGATGGGATCCATGATCCCTAATTTGTATCACTACCAAAGGTCACTTGACCTCACTCATAGTAAAATATCTAAGTGGACGTAGCCTTGCCTCAAGGGCAAGGTGAACCACTATACATGCATGTGTCATTTCTCTCTCCCTCTCTACCTTGCCTCATACTTAGTTCCCATTCCGTATTCTCACACAGAAACAGAAGTAGAATAGCATCTGTTTGGTAGATTTTGTAGATTCGTAACTGACTGTACTAATGATTGACTGATGTAATTCTTTTGTTGGGGAAATAAACACTTTATTAAGGGGCAATAAACATTTTATTGGACGGCAATAAATTTTCTATTGGGGGGCAATAAATATTTTTTTAGGGGGCAAAAAACATGTTATAGGGGGCAATAAACTTTCTATTGGGTTTTATTGGGGAGCAATAATATTCTCTAGTGACCTATGAGATCTCCGACGACCTCTTTAGGGACATCCAACGAGGTTTTAGGCGACCGATGGCCGGATTCCTGCGATCTTTGACCTGAGTCCCGTGATCGGTGATCGGAGTCAAGCGGTCATTGACCGGAGTCCGGTGAAGTCTCTGATGACCTCTCTCTCTCTAAGTGACAAAGAGAAGAAGAGCAAAATTGTCTCAAAAAATAATTAAGAAAAAAAAAACTTAATTGGGTATTAGGCAAAAAATATGTAATTTATTGGGTAAGTGGGAAATCTTATAAGATGTTTGGGTAAGTGGGGTTAGGATAGCTCAAATTTGGGTAAATGAACATTTTCCTAAACATGCACCAACGAACATGGATTGCTCCATAGGCAACTCCATTTGCTTTATTGTAACAATGACATATCGGAAAAGCCATAAGCCAAATAATACAACTTTCCCACTATATTGTTGCAGAGACATAAATCTAGCAGCATTTCGGTTTATCCTACCACTAGTCAGTTGCATCTATTTGATTACACAGATGGTTCACCTCCTCACTCTAACAGACAAGACAGACAAAGTGCACAGACCAGCAGAAGTCCACATTAACGCTAACAAAATTATGTAGGGACTTATTTAAATGAAGTAACAACTCTTTTTTTTTTTCTTTAAGGGAAGACGACAATCAATATATTAAATGAAACTGAAGAGTACAATGCGATGATGTAAAAAAAAAAAACTGGAAATGAAAGAAAACAAAAAATATAGCAAGATGCAGAGTCGCATCTAAAATAAAACGTATCAAGAACCATATAGAATGCAGCAAGATATTAAATAATGCACGGTGAAAGTCATTTGAGCAGTGTTAATTGTAACCGTAACCATAAACGACCACCTAGAAGAGGTGATTTGCCCGCCGAGAGATCTTATGCGATTGAGGGTGTCAAAAACTCGAATGTTCTCATACACTCTTAAGAATTAGATTTATGACACCGGGTCCCACATCTAAGAGCAACAATGACCTGAAGACCAAAATCAATAAGAACGCACATGCAAATCCATACCCAAATCTGGATATGAAAACAACCCGAATCTAGAAATCGAGTCCTTGCGACATCACACGCCAGGTTTTTGAACTGAACCACCAAAGAACCCAACACCACTAAGCCGCACTTCCACATTGTCCCCGTCCATTGAAGCCAAACACCAATGAACCTAGGATGTATGATATTTCAATTCACAATCATGAACAAATCACTGTAGTGAAAATCTCCGTAGTAAATACCGTAGACTAACTCAAAACGAATACATGAAATTAAACAATATATGTAAAACATTCTAGGAAAGTGAACAACAATCTTACTTGAACCACTCAAGTTGTGCATCTGATTCTTCTCCTCATTCCACCTTTAGGTTTCTCTTATAGTTAATGAGACCATTTT
Source organism: Rosa multiflora (assembly GCA_002564525.1). Classification (NCBI taxonomy): domain Eukaryota; kingdom Viridiplantae; phylum Streptophyta; class Magnoliopsida; order Rosales; family Rosaceae; genus Rosa; species Rosa multiflora. Next base: position 2,193 of record BDJD01012252.1, on the reverse strand, counting down.
TAGAATGAGAAAACAACATGTGTATCAGCATGGACCAAATCTGATACATATACAGTTAGCCATTCATGTTAGTTTCGTCCATCAAGAAACTATCAGGATGTGTAAACTGTATTTTTTAACTAAACATCAGATAATACCTCATAACTGCATTCATTTGAATCTCATAATTCTAATAGATTATAAGTCGGACCAAATATGATTTAATATAGTCTCTATACTCATTTCAATGCTTGAACTGATGAAAAACCAGTTATACATATATCTTCATTAAGCTTTATACAATGTTGTTCACTAGGACATCTAACACAGGAACCCAAGACCAAAACATGAAAGCTTGGGTCCAAGTGGAACCTCACAACAGACATGATGTTGGCGTCGTTGCAAGTCCCTCTGCCATCACCCAACGCTGCTATATAGTGACCCACATGAGCGAGAGAGCAAGGCAAATTCACCCCGGATCCCATACACCTCTATCACAATGAATGCCCTTTTAGAAATTAAACATGCTCCACCTCCAGTAGCACTACCATGGATAAGGAAGCCAACGCTAGGTCGCGTGGGGAGGAAGACGTCAAACTTGGCATCTAGGAAAGCAGTAAGAAAGAACTACCAAGAACAGTGTGCTGAGGCTAATCGACCAAAGCCATTGCACATCTTGAAAGGTGAAATCTCCAATTATAGCGCCACCCAAACAAGGTTGCGACACTAGGGTTTTTGAAAATAACAACCTAATACAATAATAGCAAAATAACTAAAATATTTTAGGTTTTGAAAGTGAGGCAAGAATTGATTTCTATAAAATAGTTACAATGTTTTGCAAATTGATAACTATGGATTCTTATGGAGTATTATATTATTGGGTCCGGATCAAGGGATACACAATTATACACAATTTTTTACACTTCTTATGAGCCCTTAGATTTTAAAACATTCAATAGTCTAGATTAAGTACTGTCATGAGAAAGACATGACATAAATAACCAAAAGGATAATAATTTTTTTCAACCAAAATAAATAAATAAACTTTTCTTTTTTCAAGAAAAAGTAAATTACAAAAATAATAAAGACTAATGAAATTAAAAGAATGATAAAAAAAGAAAAGCAGTTAAGAACATAATGAGAAGAGCAAGAACACCCACACTGCCTTCCCTAACCTCCATCACCTTCCCCAAATTCCATATATATACAGAAATTGAGATTCATGGTGATTTGTGAATAGTCCATGGAGAGAACTTCATATACTCAAAAACAAATAGCACTTTCTTCTTCTTCTTTTTTGGGTATATGGAGAACTTCGTTACCAAACAAAGAAGAAAACAATAAGGGACACAAATCCCAGAATTCCAATCCAGTACAAGTTGAGGGAGGATTACGGGAAGTATTGAAAGAGAAAAAAATAAGATATTTGTTTCACACTGGGGAAATTGGTTTCTTGTATTTCACTGTTTATTCTGTTTCGCACACAACAAAATTGCATATCTTATTCAATGAATATCAGGTACATTTGAATATTAGAGAACATATATCTAAGGATTAATTCAATAAGAGAAACATTGAGACCATGGTTTAATCTCAATTTTCATACTTAACATGTAAGAGTCGAGATACAGGTCCAAGAACAGCAATCAGTAGTATCAAACATACAAGATCGAGAAAAAACTTCAATAAAGGGTTTACTAATTAGGAGGCCTAGTTTAAATTGATTTTAGGGCAGGGTATGAAAATTACTTAACGAAGATGAACACCATTTTCTTTTTTTCTTTTGGCGTTCTCATTGTTGTTCTGCTTTGTACCCCTCTTCTATTCTTCTAATTCCAGTAATATTTATATTTTATATTTTACTTTTTGTCTATTTACCCCATTTTTAGAGATTTTTTTCCCACTTATCCCATTAAGTTTTTTTAATTCCCTCTTACCCAAAACACTCTAAGGGGGTCTTCCCTAATACCCCATTAAGAATTTTTTTTTGTTTTTTAATTTTTTTTAATACCATTTTACCCTCACCCCTTTATTACTTAGAGAGACATAGAGAGAGAATGGAAGAGAGAGAAACCATAGGAGACTTTGCCGGAGCCCGTCACCGATCGTCGGAATCCAGTCACCGCTTACCGCTCACCAAAAAGGTTTACTGCCCCAATAGACATCTATTGGGGCAGGCAATAAACGTCTATTGCCCTAATAGTCTATTACCCC